>CM076583.1:941529408-941593913 GCA_034641835.2 Pinus albicaulis | reverse complement strand
GTAATGGAATTCCAAGATCATGATATATGTTTGCATATGTTTATGGAGGTGGTGGAGTAAAAAAGAGCTCAAATAGAGCTGAATTTTTTCACATAAAAAGGACTGTGGGCTTGACTAATGGTTCCATTTAAAAAATGATATCTAGACAGAGAATAAGTGTAGCATGCAAACATGCATTGAAAATCCATCTGAGTTTGCATTGTATTACTTATGATGGATTCAAATTTGTGTTTCAAAATGCCAGGTTATGGCATGATTTTGTCGAGAAACCCTTAGTTGGATTCTCATGTTGGTTTAATTTATATTTTAAGTTTGTTTTGCAATCTTTGGGTGATAGTAACTCATGAACTAGGTTACTAATGTGTAACAATCATATTTCAAGAATAAAGTTGTGATTTTTTTATATTATTATTATTATCTATTAGCTACGAGTATTGAAACCTAATGCCTGGAATTTTGACATCTTGATAGCATGGATAATTTCGAAAATGTTTCTAGTAATGTTAACATAATAACTATCATTACGTGTCTTCACTTTTGTCACCATAATAGACCTGTGAAATGGACTAATCACACAACATCATATGCTATGCCCCAACAAGTTCAAACTGGTTGAGCCTACCTCATAGTGTGGTTATTAAGGACAAGTTGCTTGGTATCTAACTCAATAGCATAGACCGCGTTGCAGTTCTAAAAAGAATCCTCAAGTGTCAAAAAAACTTCACAATATGTTCTACTATAAAGCCTTTTGGGATACCTGAAATAATATATGTATCATTGATGACTTTTAAAGTATGACAAGATCTAGAGGGAAAGGAAATCAATGGAAGAGTGATCCACCAATGAGAACCTATAATTTAGCATCAGATGAGTTAGAGTCTAGGAAATTGAAACCCTATAATTTTAATTAGTGATGAAGGACATCACATAGGTAATTATTTTTTCATGTAGAATGATCTGTTAATTCAAATTTAAACTACATAATATGAAAGGCATACCATAAATTTTTCTACGTAAGTCCAAACAACCTATAAAAAGGGAAAACCTTCTTTTTCCATGGGAAATAATTTACCTTTCCTTTTTCAAGATAATCTAAATCACAAAAAATATGAAATATACTGCACACATTCTTGGATAATGTGAAAGTGGAAAAGGAATACCCTACACAAGTGATGCACACATGTACATTTGAACACTAATAAATTTTTGTAATTGAAATGCAATGCTTGTTTTCATTTAAATATAGGGTTTTTAAAGCAGGGAGAAATAATGGCTGCCAAATTAATAAGCGTTGCTTTGGGAAAAATTTAAATCTTGTATTGGGTGATGAAGATAATAGAGGGTATTGAATCTTGATTCATGACATCTAGAGAGAACCCTACAGCCTAACAAAATCCAATGGAATTGACCAAAAAAACCCAAATAGAGTCAACCCTACTATAGGAGGAAGGGCTTGCAGTAAGAAATTACCATTTTGCAAGAGCTAAGGGAGAATGCTGTTCTGCAAGAGCTGAGGGCGAATGCTGTTCTGCAAGAGATGAGGGCGAATGCTGTTCTGCAAGAGCTGAGGGCGAATGCAGGGCGAATGCTGTTCTACAAAAGCTCAGGGTGAATGCTGAGGGCGAATGCTGTTCTGTAAGAGCTCAGGGCGAATGCTGAGGGTGAATGCTGTTATGCAAGAGTTGAGGGCGACTGCTGTTCTGCAAGAGCGGAGGGCGAATGCTGTTCTGCAAGAGTTAAGGGCGAATGCTGTTCTGCAAGAGCGGAGGGTGAATGCGCGCGTGATATCAAACATTAATGTAGCACACATGTACATTTGAACACTAATATATTTTTGTAGTTGAAATGTAATGCTTGTTTTCATTTAAATGTAGGGTTTTAAAGCAGGGAGAAATAATGGCTGCCAAATTAATAAGCGTTTCTTTGGGAAAAATTTAAATCTTGTATTGGGTGATGAAGATAATAGAGGGTATTGAATCTTGATTCTTGACATCTAGAGATAACCCTACAACCTAAAACAATCCAATGGAATTGACCAAAAAGACCCAAATAGAGTCAACCCTACTATAGGAGGAAGGGCCTGTAGTAAGAACTTACCATTTTGCAAGAGCTGAGGGCAAACGCTGAATGCAAATGCTGAGGGAAAATGCTGTTCTGCAAGAGCTAAGGGAGAATTCTGAGGGTGAATACTATTCTGCAAGAGCGGAGGGCGAATGCGCGCGTGATATCAGACGTTAATGTAGCTATTGCGACGGATACGAAACAATAAAATCATTTTTATGTAGCGCGCATATAAGTTTCGTATTTTTATGTAGTGCGCATATAAGTGTCGATATACCGACGGTGGAAAAAGCGTCCCTATTGCGACGGGTGCCTCCAAACGTCGCAATTGTGACACTTAGACATTGTGTCGCACTTGCGACGTTTAGAGGCAGCTGTCGCAATAGCAACGCTTTGGGCCATAGTGTCGCAATTGCAACCTCTTCCTCCAAACGTCGTAATTGCGACACTTTGTCTAAGTGTCGGTATTGCGACACTTTTCTATAAACGTCAGTATAGCGATGGTTTCGGGCAGGATGGAAAAAATTTGGGGAAATTTCCGACATTTGGTCAAAAGCGTCGGAACCAAGTGTCATAATTTCTGCCAAATGTAGTAGTGTTATAAATACCATCTGATATCTTAATTTTGTGACATATATTTAAAAATGTCTTAAGCACTGATTCCTTACCATAGCCAAGGGATTGTTTCTTTAGATACAACATGCCCTTTCGCTAAATGGGGCATTAATTTCATGACATGTAACCCTCTCTCGACTGGGGGGCATGCTTATATTATCATTGCTATTTACTATTTTACCAAATGGGTCGAGGCGATGCCTACATATGCTAATGATGGTAAAACTATGGCTCAATTTATCTTCAATCATGTTATCGCTCGGTTTGGAGTTCCTTAAGGCATTGTCACTGACCATGGATCTCATTTTCATCACTACATTATGGCTGAGCTAACCTCTCATTTGGGCTTGTGTCATGACAAATCAACTCCATATTACCCTCAGGCCAATGGCCAAGTTGAATAAGTCAAAAAATTCTTAGTTACTATGCCTCAACACACTATTTGGATGCACAAGTGAAACTGGCATCTCATGCTTTTTTCAGCTCTTTGGGCTTACCTAACCTCGACTAAAAATGCTACTAGATTCACTCCTTTTCAGTTAGTATATGGCCTTGAAGCAACATTTCCGATTGAATGTGAAATTCCTTCACTCAAATTAACTGTTGAATTGCTTTTGAATACCTCACCAGAAGAGGAACATCTCTTGTATCTGGAAAGGATTGATGAAACTCGTCGCTTCCCCACTTTAGTTACTGAAGCTTAGAAGAGACAAGTCAAAGCCCATTTTGATAAGATTTTTTCTCCACATGCCTTCTCTGAAGGAGACTTGGTTCTTCTCTATTATCGAGCACATGATAAGCTGGGGGCAGGAAAATTCGAACCAATGTGGCATGGGCTATACATCGTAAAACGTGTTTTGCAAAAAGGGGCCTATGAGCTAATTGATTATGAAGGTAAAATTTTGGATAAACCCCAAAAAAAAATTTATATGAAGAAGTATTATGCATGATTTTATCATGTAATTACTTTTATACATTAGTGTGCTTTTCATTTTTGTACTTTTTGGTTTGGTGTGTGTCTATAAGCAATTTTCCTACTTATCTTGTTTTACTTGATTTGCAGATGCCTTTAACTCCTTATGTCATTTTCACTGATGGTGCTTGCCGTAGTACTCAGAATTTATCTTCTGCGACATGGGTTATATATGAGCCTAATGGCGAGACTAGATCTAAAATTTATATGTTTAGGTCGTACAATCAACAATATTGCTGAATACAGTGCCGTCATTGAACTTTTGTCAAAAGTAATCACTCTTGGCATTAGAGAATTGGTTGTAAACCTGGATTCAAAGCTTGTTGTCCTACAACTCAATGAGAAATATTCTGTTAGATACCCTCAAATTTTGAGAATGTATCTGCGTGTTCGTCTTTTAGAAAGGAATTTTGATTATATTACATATCAACACATTCCACAACACATGAATACATTAATAGATGCATTGGCTAATTATGTTCTAGATAGACATTTACGAAATTTGTAGCGGATATGATCATCATTGCATCATGTATAAAAACAAGAAAATATACCATATATATATATATATATATGTCGATTTGGTTTGCAAATAGTTTTCAAGTACATCATAAACCCCAAAAATATTTGTTCTGGTATATAACGAGACTCGCAGGTCCCAAAAAGATTACAATTACGGAAATAAAACTAGACTAATCAGTATGGTGGTCACGGTAGAAGGCCACTGCTTGAATGACTTGAGTCAATAGTCAGTGAATATGATCAGACACCCCCACGATATGCCTCTAGTAATAGCTAGGAATATCCTGAACACGAGCATATTCCAGAACCTCGGTAGTCAAAGCATCTAGATTTTAGGAAATCTCTTCTTCGACATCTTCTCCCTCCTCATATGGGGCAGCCTAAAACTCCCTCTCCACTCTTATGGCGATAAGGGACATCCCAACTGGTCTCTCTGGTCCGACATCTATGATGGATAATTTTCAATATCATTACATATGTATCAAAAAAATATAAACATGCAAAAGATAACAAAAAAACATGTTTTACCTCTGTCATCCCAGTGCTCGCCCTCTGGAAGTGGTGGATTTGGATCACCTCGAAAATCCATCCCAAAGTACGACCAATCCTCCACGACAATAAGTTCATGCCTCATCCATAAAAATAAGGTAGGTTTGTATGACATCTGCTGCCCACCTCCTCCACAAGGCATCAACTCATCCCATCTCATCAGACGTGGCTCCCGTGGTGCCGACGCGGTTACTTCCACCCACTGGAATTGGAACAACGGTACCCATTCCAAGAATATTTCTGTCAAGATCGATCCACACCCAAACTGCTTCAGTTAACCATTCTTACACTTTGTGAGTTGTTTCTTCATGTTTTCCACCATAGCTTCTGCCCAGTTAAAAATGGTGGGTGACATAAAATCCATGACAGTTTGCAACTGAGACTTGTTAGCCTCATGCTATGCTTGTGCCTCGACGACATGTGTAATGGTGTATAAGATTAATTTGAGTGGTAAAATTTCCACACTACTTATCGATATCTTCCCACTGGAATATTTCTTCACCTCTGAACATGCCCTCCCTATGACCATATCCATAATTTCGCCCATGATTCGGGCCAGAGTCAGACATGCCCGTGATTCTCTATGTGATAGGCCAATGATAAATGCTGACCACTTCAATTTTGAGATCTTGGTCACCAAGGATGAATCTCTCTCATCCCGTATCCTAAATGCTTATAAAAAATTGCAATAAATCCGGCTGTGCTCTTAAACTTGAGGTCATAAAGAATTTGAGGAGCCTGTAGTTCCTCAAAGTAATGAGGAAATCTTGGGTTTCCATAGATTCTCTATCAAATTCATCATGATCTCTCTCTTTCCACTCAATCACCATGATTTCTCAGTATTTTCCTTCCTGTCATAGAATTTGCATAGCCTCTTACTAATATTCATGCTTGAAAATAAATTTTTAAATGGAGATTTTTCAAGAATTTTTGATGCTTTTTCATGCTCTGTGATATGTGCATCCATTTTAAAAATAACTGTGTCGATCGAAGCTCTGCCCATTTTAAAGACGACATACCGACGCGATCCCGATATGGGGTCCCCCCACTGATCGGCCATGACTCCATGATTAAATCTTTTCTCCAAAAAAATGTTATGCTATGTAAAAAATATTAAAATAGGTATGAAAAAGTAGAGAATGAGTGCGGATATTACTTGGTGTTGATAACTCGTTGATCAACCTCCTGGATCTCCCACAATTTTCTCCTGAAGAACTGAGGTAAATAAGGGTAAAAACCTCTTCCAAAAATTGTGAAGGTAAAAAGTAAAAATGTTTTTAATTTCCTAATTTTTTTATAAGTGTTCAAAGTAAATTTTAGGGGTTTTATCATGTTTTAATATATTTTAATGAAATTTACCTCGAAAAAAGATAATGGGTTTGTTCTTGTGCAACAACAGGGTTAATTTCTTCATGAATGACATGTACATGAGTTCCAGTTTATTACTTTTTCAAACTCTGTTAAAAATAAATGAAAAAGTCACCCCTTAGAGTCATCTTTCATCTCTTTTTTGACTCTCTAAACGTGAAAATATTGTCGATTTATTGTCGTTTTTAACTCATTGAAGTGCACGAAATGTAATTTACCCAGTATACGTTTACCGCTTTTTCGACCTGAGATAAATTATTTATGAAAAAGGAATAACTTGGTCAATCACGACTAGAGGTTCTCTCAGACTTTGTTTTCTACCTTTTCAGGTTTTGAGGGACTATTTATGAAAAGGGTCATCTGGAAATTTATTTTCGCCTCCTTTCAAACCATCTAAACATGAAAAGATGCCGATTTCCACCTTTGTCGGGATTGTTAAAATATAACGGCATTGGACATGTCACCATGACGAAATCGAGTTCCTCCTTCCTAGGGCTCGTAAAATGTACTAGGATGAATTTTTCCAAAGGAAAAACTTATATGACATGCATATGCTATCCCCTTAAAGCTTGTATTAAAAAATAATTGGGGTACTCGCTAGAAATGGTGGGGTAAAATTAAAGTATTTATCAGTTGCGTCGGTAGTATGTCGCTCTTGAACATGACACATCCTCTGTTTCGTGTCGGGTTGGGGAAATCCTACATTCATCACCTTGCCTCCATGGGTTTGGGAAATCTATTTGCCCCTTATTCAGTTACCAATTTCTTCATCATAACCTCTGATTCCATTTGAGTCAAATACTGCCAAGCTCTGGAGTTGTGTCGCTGATATGTTCAAGCTAAGTTCCTTTTGCTTCTTATTCATTGCCTGGTTATCTGTTAAATTTAATCATTATCTTATTTCCTTTGTTTGATGTAGACTATTTGGGACACATTATGGCCCTCCTTCGACAATTCACTTCCTGTCAACCTCAACTCATTATCTAGGAAGTTGATATAAAGATCCATTTTCAGTACCTTAGAGCCTGCATACCTTAATGCCAGGTTGTTCTCGTCCGACGATCGGTTCATATCATTGGCCTTTGATCATATTATTTCATGGGTGTTCGACGTCAACTCCTTATTCACATCTCATGAATTGTATTGCTAGTACCTTGCGGGCCATTGTCATTATTGGTGGTCTCTCTCACGCTTGTTAATAGTTTACATCATTGATAGGTAGTTAGGAAATTTTCTTGCATGTTCAACTTCAACTCACTCATTCACATGCCTGATTCTATACTTGGTCAGGTCGTGGCAGAGCAGAAGACCCTGGGTTTTGTCTGATAAAGTCCAGGCTATGAGGCGATATGTATTATTCATGATTGTACACATGACTATTTTATCTGGATGGCTGTGACCATACCTGAGTCTGTATTTGTGATCCTATTTATTACTCGATGGCTATGACCATACCACAGATCTTGTTTCATGATCTATTTTATGGATGGCTACATCCATGCCTCATGTCATGTGTTTATATTAGATATTTCAGTTATGTATATATGTGCTTGTTTTTGCAGGTTTTCCAACGACGAAGTCTTGATCCTGGCACGTACTTGTAAAGCATTTCACCCCTCACTCTTGTTCGAACTTCATGCTTTAGGGGGTATCTATTACATAACAATTTGTCACTATCCCGTGCTCCCTATTCCCAAATCCTGGAGGAGCTTTAACAATGAATCCTGTGTCTATTTTCCATCATGAAAATGTACCATTATATCCCTTACAATATACTGAACAAACTCTCTATTAACCATTCCTGGAGTAGCTCCTTCAAAACATGCTAATTTGGAGCAGCACACCCTTTGCTTGTCTCACTTGCGCCAATGTGTTATTTTTAGTCTGGAGCAACGCCGATCGACGCTGGAATGGAGATAATACCTGTACCGATCCACTTCTAGAAGGTTTTTAAAAATGGAAATGAAGCTTCGAGATCTGGAAGCTTCATGGTCGGAGAGATGGTTGTTTGTTCATGGGGATAGGGTCGAGCTTCTCCATTTGGGATTATTGTTCCTACAAAAGAGGAAACACCCAAGGAGATAAAACATTTACCCACCTTAATTGTATCCATGTTCCATCTCCCTTCACTATAAAATGGACATCCTCCCATACCTTTGCTAGTTAGAACAGAGATATAAGAAAAACAAAGAGATAATTGTTGCTATAGTCATTGAAGGAGAGTTGAGACCTTTGGCCTTTTATTATCAAGTTGGAATGAGAACTTTGGAGATGTGCCTGGATCTAGACTTGTTGAAGGAGAGATGTGACATCAAGGCGTAGGTTGTAACTCCCCCTCTCTATATTAATATGATTCAACCTATTCTTACTTTCCACTATTGTCT
Organism: Pinus albicaulis; assembly: GCA_034641835.2. Classification (NCBI taxonomy): domain Eukaryota; kingdom Viridiplantae; phylum Streptophyta; class Pinopsida; order Pinales; family Pinaceae; genus Pinus; species Pinus albicaulis. Next base: position 941,585,441 of record CM076583.1, on the reverse strand, counting down.
ATGATGTATGATTTGATTTCTAGTACTCCTTGATCAACTAGATAGATTGTTTATGCGAAATACATGTTGTGCTTTCATGTTTTGTGTTGTTTGATCTCTTGTGCAGGTAACTAAGTGCTGGTGACAGTGAGGATCTGACTAAGAAGAGAAAAGGGTCAAAGGACTCGAGCGAGGAGAAACATCAGATTGAGGTAGGTCATCTATATATGATATGTTTCCATTTACAATCTAGGAAAGTATGCATTAGATTGTTCGCTGTTGTTACTAGAACCATCGTAGGGCTAGAGGGATTGTCTTTGTCCACATAGAGGATTTTCTTGCATAACAGTCTTGGAATCAAAGGATAAACTCGCTCTAGCTCTAGCGCAAACAATATACATCTCAAATCAAATTTAAAAATACTCAAACTAAAGCAAGAATGTTTGAATTTGATTCTTTAGACAAAGTCACTATTTTATCTTGAACATAAAAGAGTCACATTGAAGCTATAAATTTAAAGTTACTTATATCTAGTTATGAATATGATAGGGGGGCAAGGAAGGAGAGTATTAAATTTATCAACTCAAAAAATTTAGCCACCAATTTATTTAAAAACATAATTCCTTAACCTAAAACCTTTCTTGTCAATGCTCTCAACAATTGTTTAAAGGGCACATTTGCAAATTCAAAATCTATTTATTGCTAGATATCTATGTCACTTAAATTATAAATTTGAACATCAAGAGGATACTCTCCTTGAGAAAGTTGACAATGAATTTCCATTTGGGAAAATTTGAGGTTTAAATAGGTCTCTAAAAAAATAATAAAATAACGTTTAAAATAATAGAATAAGAGATGAATTTTCAAAGAGTAAAAAATAAAAATATACTTTTAATCATATTTTGAACATATCTCTTATGTTACTCAAATTTCCAGTGTAGGAACATGAATGCATAATTAAATTCCACATTCAATGAGTACACATTTTTCATACTTTTGATAGATCCACAGTGAGGTAAATTAAAAATACATGAAAAAAACATGGTTCTTTTCAAGAAACAAAATTTTAGGGTATTTCTAGCACATTTCACTATTGCTATATCAAAAGCATACAAAGTGGATATTCATTGGATGCAATATTTATTTCCATATCCAATAAGCACCTACACTTGAAATTTGAGTAGACCTATAAGGAGATAAGTCAAAAATATGATTAAAAAATAGTTTTCATTTCCGTCCAAAAATATTTACCCTTATGGTTCACATAATCATCTTGAATCCTATTAGTTCTTTTAAAGTTGACTTTGATAATACATTTTTTCTTTCCTGGTTCATTGTTTTATCTAAATTCCCCTAATGAGATACAAGGTTGTTGATCATTTTTTCTATTACGGGAAATTGACCAACATCAAGAGAAAATATTGTGGGGAACAAGAAATAATCTCCTCATTTGTATAGATGTGCTACTTGATGAGCCTCAGTATTGCAACTCCCAAGGCTACCAACTTTAATTATTAACCTAGGGTTCATACCAACTTAATAGGTGACAATGCTATATTCATAGTAAGTTAAGTTCTACTCATGCCACCTTCAAGCAATGGAGGCATACATAGACCACTCTATTAGCTAACTCAAGGAAGGAAACTGCATAGAAATAAATTTCTCTTATAATTGAAGAAAGGGAAATATTATTCTATTTTCAAAGGGAATGAAGATGCTACTTATCCAAATGTAAATGGCTAACCTTAATTTCAGGAATTTAAAGGCTATATTACTTGCAGAAATAGAAACATTATTTGACTTGGAGAATGTAAATTCTATGCTACTTGTAGGATATAAACATTAGTCTAACTGCAAAATGTGAAAAGTTGCATTAAAAAGTAAACTAACTTATGCAATAACCGTGCTCGTAATTGAACCTTAAAAGAAGCATTAATTGAAAAGAAACAGAATATAAGTTTTAACTCTATACATAAATTACTTGCAAACAAATTCTTAAAACATAAATATAAACAATAGCGAGAACATAAAACATATATACACATATATTTCCCCCTAAATCCAAAAAATAGGACTATCAAATTGATTTTTCATTATATTCCTTTCAATGTTACAATACATATATATAAACACGCTGAAGCATTCATAAACCCCAATCTGATAACCTTGGATTAGAACATAACCATAGTTCCTTTGACTAGATCTACAAAATACCATGGGAAAAAAACCATCATGCCCAAAACCATGTGCAAAACCTATGCACAAAAGCATGGGTAGGTCTTCCCACCGTCTTTGGGTTCATCCCCCATCCTTGGGTCCACCCAAATATTATTGGGTCTACAATTTTTTTTAAAATTTTTTTAAATTTTTATTTTTATTTTTAAAATTTTAAAATTAAAATTAAAATTTAATTTAATTAAATTATTATTTTTTTAAATTTAAATTTAAAATTTTTATTTATTTAAATTTTTAATTAATTAATTAATTTTTTCCAGGGAAGCATGTGCAGGGGGGCTACCACCCCCTTGAAACCCCCCCTCCCCCCTCCCCCCCCACCACGACAAGGGGGGTTGTCGCCCCCCCCCCCCTGTGACCCCCCCGCTGCATTCGATGCAACATATAGCACATGGCACTAGTCGTGGAAAGAATATAACACACACCCAACATTATCCCACTTGTTGTTTTCTTTCCACATAGGGGGTCACAAGATAGCTTAGTCATTGGCCCAACCCTGCAACACCCATTGTTTCTCTACACTAAGAAAACTTCTCAGTGCTCATAGAATTTGTCAATGCATCTGCAACATTCTTCAAAGTGTCCACCTTTACCAACAACACCTTTTTGTCCTCAACCATATCCCTCACAAAGTGATACTGAACATCAATTTTCTTTGCCTTTGAATGATAAGAATGATTATTTTCCAATAAAACTGCACTTTTTCTATCATAGTATGTCCTTATAGCTCTCTGTACCAACCCCATAACTGAACACAATATCTACAACCAAACTTACCTCCTTACTTTCATGAGTGGCTTCCATGTATTCAACCTGTGTAGCTGAAAGAGATACTATAAAATGTCTTTTGCTCATCCAACTGACTGCTCCTACAAACAGGTTAAAAACATACCCACTTGTATATCTTCTTTGATCTATATCTCTAGCCTAATCTACATCAACAAAGTCACAAATGTCCAAAAATATATCAAATCCTGGTCTTCCTTGGTAGCGCAAACCACAATCACAAGTTCCACGGAAATACCTGGAAACCCACTTCATTGTTGTCTAATTCTCCTTCCCTTGTTTTGACATAAGCCTACTCAATACTCCCATTGCATGTGCAATGTATGGTCTAGTATAGACCATCACACACATCAGGCTATCGACTGCACTTTCATATGGAACACATGACATGTCCCCTTCCTCTTCTTGTGTCTTGGGACACTGTTCAACAAACAAATTTACACCTGCAAGAATAGGAACCTTCACTGGTTTACTATCCTACATATTAAACGTATGCATTATTGTCTCAACACAATTCCTATGGTTTAAACAAAGCTTCCTCTTTTCCCGATATTGTTTAATTGCCATGCCTAAAATATAGTTTGTAGAACGAATATCCTTCATGTCGAATTTGGAGGATAAGCATGTATTCAAATCTTGGATAATTTCTTTTTCATTTCCAATCAACAACATATCATCCACATTGAAGAAAAAATAAATAAAACAGTCACCAATATTTTTGTTTTGTTTTTTTTGTGTGTAAGCCGTGACAATACTTTTCTATTCATTCTTTAGTAAAAGCAGGTTACAACATATAATATATTTGGTGACCTCAAACTGTCCGCAGGAAAACAAGTTTGTTGGTCACTACTTCGAATTATAAGCCATCTAAAAAATAAAAAATTTGATTGTATCTTTCAAAGATTTATATTATATCATGTCTATTATCCATATAAAATTACTAATAATAAATGAAATGCTACCCGACTGTTGAGATTCAACAAGAAAATTCAACACCCACGCCTAGTGCATTAAGCACCTGGTTGCATTAAGCACTTAGACTAGAGTGGGGCCCACCATGTTATTTTTGGGTGCATGTATATTTTGGTTATCCCTTCATTAAGGTGGAAATTAAACTATAATATATTCTCAATGTTGACTTGAATCATTTAATTGAAAGTGATAAATTCAGTTAGCTAGTGGATTCAATTTAGAGGTAGTTGGTGAGGCATGCAGAGTAATTCTAGTTGTAGCAGAGTTCAAAGTGCAATGGTGCATTAGTTAATGCAAGTTGTAAATAGTTTAGCTCAGTTAAGTGAGTTAAACTCAATTGTGATAGTTGTAACTGAAGATACACTAGTGAGATATCTAGTGAATTAAATATTAATTAATTCAAAATCAATGATCTCACATGCAACTAGGGACTTACTATTATTAGCTGCATGCATTTCAAATCCAGTGGAGACTAGTTGAGTTCTAGGTGAAAGGGAAGTTGACGATCAGTTGTAGGATTATTGGGTTACACACATGCAACCAAACACCCTTTGGAGTGCCCATGATACTTGCGCAGTCAAGGCAGGCAAGAATTCCTACCGTTTAGGAATCTATACCATCAGAGATTTCACATGCAAGTCAAGCTATCTGGAGGCTGAGAATTGGCTATGTGTTGGTCAATTTTGCATATGATAGTGTGAGACAATTATTTGAGTACTAGAGGGCTTTTGTGAGAAGTGTTTTGTATGTAATTGTTTCATGATCCATGCTGAATATACAATAGAAGATTGTGGGGTTTTTAGTTGTAAGCTTTCCCTGGGAAATTATCTGTGTTGTGTTTGATTGATATTTCTTCATGTTCATGTGATTAGCGATTGTGTTTTTAATTTCGCAAAAAAATTGTAGAAGCGATTTATTATTTAACTTTAAGACATTATTAGATCTGGTGAATCCAAAATATACATGCATATTGTATAATTTCTACATGGTACCATAGCACAGGAAATTGCAGAAGTGAAGTAGGAGTTGATTTTGTGACTGGATAGAATTCGAATTTGCAAAAAGACTTTCTTAGTGATACAACTGATTCAAGATCGAAATGGCTTTCAATGGCTTGAGGTTAGAGTATGCACTCGAGGGAAGCTCGAACTATATTTCTTGGAAGGATAGGATGCAGGCAGTACTCAAATACAATGGCTTGAAGGAATTCATTGAAAATTATGTTCCTAAACTCGTTGTGACAGATGCTGCAAATCTTGATGCATGACAAAAGAAAGTGGCAAAGGCGAGGAGGATCCTGTCTGAGGGAGTACGAGACCACATTGTCTCAAGCATCCATGGGAAAGCCAAACCATATACAATGTTGAAGGCTTTTACAAATCTATTCCAAAGCAACAACGATAGGAAATTGGCACTCAAAGATAATCTCAGGAAGATCAAGATGGAAAAGGGTGACACCATTCCAAAATATCTAACAAAGTTTTTCCAATGTCAGGATGAACTGGGGAGCATTGGAATAACAATTTATAATGATGATTTGGTGATCTTGGATCTCCTAGGACTTCCCAAGAGTTGGCACAGTTATGAAGACTCTGTGAATGGAAGGGAAAAATTCCCAGATTTGGTGCAGGAGGAGTTCAGATAGAACACCAGAGATGGATCTTCATCTAAGAATGTTGATGAAGAAGATTGTGCTTTGGTTGCAAAGGCAAGGAAATGGAAGGTGAATAAATTCCATTCTAAATCTGAGTCCAATAATGGAAAGAAGCAAGACATGTCCAAGGTGAAGTGTTTTCACTCTCACGAGCATGGGCATTTTGCTACTAACTATCCACAAAATAATAAGAACAAGAAGGCTGGAGGATTTTCACCTAGTGAGGCCTGCCTTGAAATTTGAGCTTGAATTCTCATTGATAGCATGCATGGTGTCCAGTGCATTGGGATCTGTGTCGTATTTGGATAGTGGTGCTTGCTTTCACATGACATGAGATAAGGAACTTTTCAGTGACTTGGAGGAGCAATATCTCCAGATGCATATTGAAATGGTTGACGACAGATGGTCCAATGCTACTGGGATTGGTACCATTACCTTTTAGAGGGATTTAGGTAAACCATTTCAATTAAAATATGTAATGCATGTAATCTAAAGAAAAATTTGGTCTCAGTCGCAATGTTGGAGGACTGAGTCTATGGTGTTTTTAGTGATGGAAAAGATTTCTTGTGACATAAAACAATGGGACAAGACAAGAGGATAGGGATTCAAGTTAAGAACCTCTACAAGTTGGAGGTAGATGGTTGCGCAACAATGATGGGCAAGGCAGATCAAATGGTGATCTGAGATGAGGACAAATTATGGCACATGCGATTGGGCCATCTTCACCATGGAGCCTTGAAAGTCATGCAACATATTTCTACTAGTCTTCCCAGGGGTGCACTTTCACAGTGAGACACATGGAAGGGATGTATTATGGGAAAATATGTAAAGGCCACGATTCATGAGAAGGAAAAACGAGCTTTAGGGATCCTTGAGAGAGTTCACACAAATGTGTGTGGTCCTTTCTATGTTGCTTCAACAAAAAAAAGTACAATGTAATATTTGTTGATGAATTTTCTCGTAAGTGATGGATATTATTCATGCAGAAGAAAGATCAAACATTCTCTAAGTTCTATGAGTTTAAGGCATTGGTGGAGAAAGAGTCGGGGAAGAAAGTGAAGGCTCTTAGGAGTGTTAATGGTGGAGAATACATCTCTAATGAATTCAATAAATTCTACAACAAAGAAGGAATTCGAAGAGAACTCATAGCGCCTCATAACCCACAACAGAATGGGGTTGCGGAGAAGAAGAACATAACTATTGTGGGTGAAACAAGAGAGATGTCGCATGATCAAGGCCTACCAATTCATCTGTGGGTGGAAGCATGCAACACAACGGTACATGTGCAAAACCATTGTCCTCATAGAGTACTTGGCATGAGTACACCTGAAGAGGATTTCACTGGTAAGAAACCTGATGTTTCAAACTTTAATATTTTTGGCTCATCTGTTTATGTGCATGTGACCAAGGATGCCAGGAAGAAGCTAGAACCAAAAATTGAGGTTGGGATTTTTTTTGGGTACACTAAAACAACCCATAATTATCGTTTGTATTTTCCAAATAACAGAATGATTATTGTGCGACGAGATATCAAATTTTATGAGGAGAAACCCATGCGATTGTCCCTTGAGAGGGAGATTGAATTGCATGCAGAGGAGGAGCTGTTGGTTCCCAAGGATGAGTCTCAAGATGTGGATCAGCCACATGAGGAGGTTCATGGAGTGGAGTAAATAACTCATGTAGAGCCATCCATCACAAATGGCAGAAGGTGCACCACGAAATTTGATCAATTGAGACTTGATGTTGCAGAGAAATTAGGAGCCCCTACTTCACAGTGCAGAAAGAGAAAATATCCAGACCAATTTACTGGATACATGGATCTTATGAGAAAATGTATTGTGACTGAACCATCTTCCTTTCAGGAAGCATTGCAACAACCAAATTGGGTTGATGCAATGGTGGAGGAGTATGACTCCATTGTCAAAAACAGTGCATGGGAGATAGTCCCACGACCAGTTGAAAAATCAGTGGTTGGATCGAGATGGATATCCAAGTTAAAGAAAGCTGTTGATGGGAGTGTGGAGAAATAATAGGCTAGATTTGTGGCCCGAGGATTCTCATAGATCGAGGGGATATATTATAATGATAATTTTGCACCTGTTGCAAGGTACTCTTTCATAAGATCCATCCTTTCATTCTCAACACATATGGACTAGCACATTCATCATATGATGTGAAAAATATGTTTCAATGGGATCATTGAGGAAGAGGTGTACATAGAGTAGCCTGAAGGTTTTGAGATCTTCAACAGTGAGTCACATGTGTGCCAAATCAAAAGAGCACCGTATGCGTTGAAGCAAGCACCCTCTGCTTGTTACACTCAGATATACAACTATTTCACCAGCCTGGGCTTCACCAAAAGTGAAGCAGATGCAAACCTGTACCAGATTTTGGTTGAGGGTAAGCTATTGATCAATTTTATTTATGTTGATGATCTAATTTTGACTCGTGATGAGCAGCTGATACACTCATGCAAGGAGGATCTTGCAAGGGAGTTTGAAATGAAGAACATAGGATTCCTTAATTATTTCCTTGGATTGGAAATATGACAGCGGGATGGTGACATTTTTGAGTCTCAAGGCAAGTATGCAAAGGAGATACTAGGTAATTTTAACATGGAGAGTTGCAAACCCATGGATACTCCTTTTCCAAGAAATTGGAGGAAAGAGGATGCTACTTCTAGAGAGGTAGTGGATGCTACTGTCTACCAAAAGTTAGTGGGTTCGCTAATGTATATAGTGAACATGAGACTGAACATTTTCTACACAGTTAACTAGCTGAGTCAAGCTATGGATAAATACCAAGCTCTTTTGGAAGGTGGGGAAGCATGTCCTGAGATACCCGTGGGGCATATCAGAGTATGGTTTATGGTACAAACGGACAGAGGGAGTGAAGTTGCATGGCTTCATGGATGCAGATTGGGCTGGAAGTTCATCAGACATAAAGAGCACATCAGGAGGGATCTTTAGCATTGGGTCGATAGTAGTTTCATGGTGCAACAGGAAGCCATGATCCATGGCACTCAGTTTAGTGGAAGAGGAATACATGGAAGTAAATCAAGCTGCATGTGAGGCTATCTGGATGAGAAAGATCTTGGTTGGTTTGTTTGGTTCTCAGATGGATCCAGAAATGATTCATTGTGATAATCAGAGTTTCATTAAACTCTTGATTAATCCTATGTTTCATGATAGGTCCAAGAATATCGATATTCGGTACCATCATCTCAGATATTGTGTGCAGAGAAGGATAATGTTTCTTCAGTACACTCCCATGGAAGATCAGGATGTAGATATTCTGACGAAGGAACTCACCAGGAGAAAATTTGAATACCATAGAGATAGGATCGGGGTGAAGGATAATACCTTTCTTGTTGAGAGGAAGTGTCGAGATTCAACAAGAAAATTCAACACCCACACCTAGTGCATTAAGCACCCAGACTAGGGTGGGGCCCACAATGCTATTTTTTGGTGCATGTCTATTTTGGTTATCCCTTAATTAAGGTGGACATCAAACTATAATATATTCTCAATGTTAACTTGAATCAGTTAACTGAAAGTGATTAATACAATTAACTAGTGTATTTCTAGTTAGAGGAAGTTGGTGAGGCATGTAGAGTAATTCTAGTTGTAACAGAGTTTGAAGTGCAGTGGTGCATTAGTTAATGCAAGTTGTAAAAGTTTAACTCAGTTAAGTGAGTTAAACTCAGTTGTGCTAGTTGTAACTGAATATACACTAATGAGAGATCTAGTGAATTCAATATTAATTAATTAACAATCAATGATCTCACATGCAACTGAGGATTTGCTATTATTAGTTGCATGCATGTCAGATCCAGTGGAGACCCAGTTGAGTTCTAGGTGAAAGGGAATTTGAATATCAGTTGTAGGATTATTAGGTTGCTCACATGCAACCAAACACCCATTTGAGTGCCCATGATACTTGCGTAGTCAAGGTAGGCAATAATACCTATCTTTTATGGATCTATACCATCAGGGATTGCACAAGCAAGGCAGGCTATCTAGAGGCTGAGAACTGTGTAGAAATTATATACAAGATGCATTCATATATCCAGATTCTCCCGATCTAACAATATTTAACTTCTTGCTAAATACAAAATCTTTCCACTGTTATTCTTTTGTAGAAAATTAATTGCAAACACATGTGAAGCATAAATAAAAAGAATCACACATAACACAGTTGTTTAATAGGAAAGCTTGAAGCTGAAAAACCAAACTATAATATATTATATATCATGGAGATCATGTAAAAATATCATACAAAGCTTAGTACGCCAAGCTCTCAGTACAATTAATCGTCACACACTAATTAGAAGAAATCTGGAAATACATGCACCGATTTCTTGCCACCTGATAGCTTGCCTCCACTGCGCAATCCCTATTGAAGAATAACTTTGAATGAATTCGAATTACCCTTGCCTTGACTGTGCAATCCTCATTGGCAACTCCAATGTGTGTGTGGTGCAATCAACACACCACTATAGTCACAACAGATAGTCCATCTTGCCCTTTCACCTATCTCTCCACTGGGTCTCCACTGGAACTGACATGCACTGTAGTTAACTGTTGTATTGTTTAGTTGATTAATGAGTTATTATTTGTGAATTAATTAACTAATTAATTCACTCCACTCTCACTAGTGTATCATTAAGTTAGACTAGATACAAGTAGCTCAACTGAGTCTAATTGAGTTAAACTGAATACAACTCCATGAACTACTCTTCCAACTCTGTCATAACTTTTCCACTTCAGTTCTAACTGAGTCCTCCATGCATGAACCACCAGTAAACCCTAGGAATTGTGTAATTCCTCCAGCCCACTGATTTGACAAATCTGTGCACTGAAACTAAGTGCTCCAAGAGAATAAGTTTCTATTTATTGTCGAATTATTATTAAGAGCTAATAATAATTGACACTCCTATTTTTAGATTGACGATCTATAAATAGACTTCGTCCAATATTCTAAAAATAAAATTTCATCTATTTTTCCAACTTGATCAACCATCCACAAATAGCATCCTGCAACTTCTGAAATATGATCACCATGTCTAAAAATAAACTTGTGCCAAAAATATCCTGTGGGCCCACTTAGTGAAGGCAACTCTTTTCACTAAGCTCATCATATTGTTGAATCTAAACACTCCCTCTCAACAAGATAGGTATTATCTTTCACCCCGATCCTGCCTCTATGGTATTTGAATTTGCTCCTGGTGAGTGCTTTCGTCAGAATATCTACATCCTGATCCTTCATAGGAATGTACTGAAACAACATGATCTTTTGCTGCATGCAATCTCTGATATGATGATACTAGATATCAATATGTTTAGACCTATCATGAAACACAGGATTAACCTAGAGTTTAATGCAACTCTGATTATCACAATGTATCACTATAGGATCTAAATGTGAACCAAACAAACCAACCAGGATCTTCCTCATCTAGATAGCCTCACATGCAGCTTGAATTGCTGCCATGTATTCTGCTTCTGCTGAACTGAGTGCCATATATATTTGTTTCCTACTGTACCAAAAAACTATCGTAGATCCAATGCTGAAAATCCTTCTTGATGTGCTCTTTCTGTCTGTTGGGCTGCCTGCCCATCTGCATCCACGAAGCCATGCAACTTCACCTCATCCACCTTTTTGTACCATTGTAATGTTCCAAATCAGGAAAATGCTACAAAAATGAGAATATCTCAAGATATTCTAAAATTGGAGCTCCAACAATAAGCACACACAATAATGGTGCGGCAGTAACACTCAACTCATAGAAACATGAGAGAAATCCATAGCCATATTATTAAGAAATAGCAGCAACGACTGAATACAAGACCTTGAGGAAATTTTATACAAGATAGGAAATGCTCAGCCCCAAGAGACAAGTACATGAATCACAATAAAACCACTACTACACATGTAAGCTCAAGCTATGAAAACGCAGTTTTATAGAGAAAATGCATGCTAAAAAATTTCAAATACATAGATATATCAATACATAGCCCAATACAACATTGGGAGTGAAGGTATCGGCTCCCAAAGACTACCTCATGTCAATCTTGGAAGGATTGGCAATAAAATACAAAAACTACAAGATGTCGGAGTTGCTGGGTAGCAGCAACAATTCAAAAATAGAACTGGATGGAGATGGCTCTAGATGATGCCCAAACTGAATGTGCCTCCTCCAAGGGATCTTTAAGATGAAAGGCTGATCCCTTCACCAAATATTTCACCCTCCAACAATCTGCAAGATCCCCACTGCAAATGCTTCTCTCAAAATAACACAGTTACTAGATGGAATTGCGCTATAGGGCTAGGTAATGAGTTGGCCTTGATTCCAAAGTCTACAATAAGCTCTAGAATGCCTCCAATCTAATATCTCAAAGGAAATAGGGAATCCTCCTCTGAATATATCTGATGAAGGTGGTGTAGTGAACCCTCACTGCAACACCCAACAACACAACATTACTCTACTGTACAAATAACGCTGTCTTGATGGAGGATTCTTGGCCTCAAGCCTAGATGTGAGGAAAATCAGAGCAATCCCTCAAGAGGCCTCTCAAGAAGGAGAAGGAATTATAAATAGGAATCCCCCCGAAAATTATTGCTAAGCAGCAAAGAATGCACAATTGTCTGAATGGACAATTGAGATGAATAATACAAGCATGAGAAATAATGGTTGCCTTGCCCTCCTTTTAAACAAGTGAAATCCCATCTCCATGGGTCCCACTCCTCTTAGTGTTTCCTCCACCAAATAACCCTTTCCTCATTCATACTGTGCTACTTCTCTAAGTTCTCTCCACCTCTTATCCCAACGCTGTTGACTTGGTCAAACTTGACCTTGTCCACTTGCAAATAACCCTGTTAACATGTGGGGGTGTGAAAACTAGCTCCAATGATGATCCCCTTTCATAATATGAAGGATTTTATTGAGATTATCACTATGCATGGGCCTCCTTACCCATTTATTCTCCTCCTAGGTGAAATCAGCAAAAATTAATGTTCCAAATTATTGTCAGAAAATTTGGGAACATTACAGTCCTCCCCTCCCAAATGTTGCTTGTCCTCAAGCAACTGTAAGGAAACAACTGGAAAGCCTCCTCTCAAGGTATGGAGTCTAAGATGTGTTGAGGAACATCTTCCTCATGTTGATCCTCCATCCCCCAAGAAATCATCCATGCAAAATGATTTACCTCCCAACATGGCAATTCTTGAAAGTCATCTTCCACCTCCGGCTCCGGCAATGTGGGTGGGCTGAAAATCTGATCCTGGTAGAAAAAATAGCCTACCCCGTGCTGTCCTCCTCTCCACTTAGGATAAGTGTAGAGTGTATGCTGATCCTGGGCTGAAATGATACTACCCTCAAATGGCAAGATGGAGATTATACCTTTAAGGATCTCTCCTCTAGAATTATGAAACATGTTGGCCCGAATCATCTCATATGTGATGAGTTAGAAGTCATAATCATATGGTATCATATTCCTCATATGGCTCACCTCATAAGGAAACAAATGAGCTGCTATAGTGGCCATACCATCTCTCATGCTCCCTCTAGAACATGTAGTGCAAAGTGTGTGGGAGTTCTCTCCCTCCAAGGACACATTCACCCAATGTCCCTCTCCTCCAATCATGCTCCCAAGAAAAGATTTAGAAATATCAACCAAGGGAACCATAAGGAGAATCATGTTGTCTGCCATTTGAAGTAAAGGAGAAGGACAATGGTCCCTCAAATGTAGCCAATACAGTTTGACTCTCCAATGCCATAGAAAATAAAATGATGGGTAGCCTCCCCACCATTTTCTTGCTGCCCCGGTATCCTCACAAATATAGAGAAAGTGAAGGATGTAATGTGCATTGTGAGTACATTCTCCATGAGAAATATCCTCCCCATATCCACATAGGGAGTGATCACCCATAATGTTCTTAAGTAGACCATAAAATCTAGAAGGAAGGATATTCCTTCTTTGAGAAAATCCCTCCACATATATGGTTAAGAGAAGCATATATATAGACAAATCACTATGCAAACCAACAATAATCTCACCATATGTTTTTCTCATATGAATGGAGTGGCTCATAGATGAGTCTCCCCTCATACTCAAAGGGAAAAGAGTTGACTGTGCTAACTCCTCCATCTCCTCATGATCCATGGAGTGCCTCCTCAAGTTCTTCAAGTGGTCCCTTCCACAAGAAGGAAAGAAATGTAATGTGGCATTCATGGTCAGCCCATGGCTCCTCTTGAAATGTACAACTTTTATAATAGGGAGAATCATGCTCCTGATGGGCATCCTCAATCTCAAGCCCACTCTCCAATCAAAGCTTCCCATGAACATAGAGATACTATCAATACATGGAAGAAAAAACCAATAGGAACAAGTTGTCACATGACAATAGAAAAGTGGATCAAGGTCCCATACAAGGAACTAGCGTAGTGCATCCATTGCCTGCATCAAATAAAAAAAAAACAAGTGTTCTCCCAACCACTTGTTTGCTGCCATAATCATTTTACAAGATGGAAATATGAAAGTATAATTTGGTGCCAATGGTGCACACCAAGAATCATGTGGCTTCTCCCACAAACCACCAATGAGATAGCCAATCTCAATGCTAAAAATGGCTTCAAGTACATCATTATAAAATATGCAAGAAGGAATAATCCTCCTTGGTACAATATGCTGCTCATAAAAATACAACAAGTACAAAACATAAGGTGAAATTGTACATTCTTCATCATGCACTCAAAGACTTGAGCTGAAATGGCTCAACTGAAAATGCTCTCTTACTCCCAATGAGTAGGAAAGTGGTTGTGACATCCTCACTATCATCATCCGGGCTATGCATCTCTCCATATGCAGAAATATGTCTTGCTGAATGCCCTCCCAAATGAACTCCTTTGCCAAGGCAAGATATGCATCAAAATGCATGGAAAAGAAGTCCTCCTGTTCTGCATGCAACAACTTCTCCTTGAGACTAGAATCTCTAGTCAAGAAGACTTTGCCATGGGAATATATGACCATATCATCCACCATATACTCATCATCTTTATCTGGGTCATCTAGAATCATGCATGCATCAGGATCCTTGGAGTACTCTACCAAGAGCTGAGATCTCCAATAAGGATGAATCCTCCCAAGGGACAGCGCTGGTGATCTGGCATGTGAAGCTCTCCTCCTGCTGCTGTCTACTATTTTGACATCCCTCATGCCAAATTTATCCTCCAAACTCTTCACCTCTCCAAAATCCAAGAGTGGTGAATCCAAGGACAAAATGTCCCTCGTCAATGATAGCTCTGGTGGCCTCCCTGGTGGAATGCCTTTATGCAGTGAGACATCAATGTCAAGAGTGGACTATATATATGGTTGGGAAACCTTTCCCTTGCTCTCACAACATAATACAGTCTGCCTCCTCTTTACATTAGCTCTCTGAAATAGAGAAGGGTGTGGAATTTTCATCACATGATGCTGCTCTTCCTTCCTTCCTCCTCCTTCCAGCCACAATGTTGCACAATCATGCTGCTCAATGATTGTGCTTGGACCTCCATGAATGAGATCCTGGGGAATTCTTTGCAAAGATGCAAGAATCCTTCTAGTTGGAGCAAGAGCTCCTCCTTCCTCTGCATGAGGTGCTAGATCAACTCTATAAATGACAACACTGTTGCTCTTAGCCTCCTCAATATAAGTGGGCAACCCTCCAATGATTAGATCATCTTTTGAAAAATATATCTCTTTGCCTCCTTGTGCCAAAATACAAGAATCAAGATCTTGCCTCCAATAAAGTATCATGCAAGATATAAGCCTCCTTCATGGTTCTCTGAAGTGTTTTTGAGTCTACGTTTTCCTCTATCACATGCAAAGGTTTTGTTTGTTTGAATGTGTTTGTTTCCTCCACATGTATTTCAGAATTCCTCCTACCAAATCTCTTCATCAAAGTTCTAATGAACATTGCATAGGAAAAGGTATTTACATTTTTCAAAGTAAATGACTCAAATAACCAGCATGCATAGACCTTACCTCCCAATTGCAGCGCTGCTACTCTGATGGCTTCATCTTCGGAAATCTGATGCTGCTGCAAAAAGGTGTCTAACTCTTCTATCCAAGCCCTGGCTGAACAAGTAGGGGAACCATCAAATATAGATAGAAGAAATATATCCTTATTATGCTGTTTGATCCTCCTCACCATGATATTGCAAAACTCTGGAAAAGTAATATGATCTCTAAACTTTTGAGTTTGAGATTCATACTCATGCAAGAAAATCTAAGAGTTCCTCACTTCAACATTCCTTCTTCTTCTTCTTGTCTCATGGAAAAACTGGCCATGTGACTACGCTGTATATCATAGGTTGTAGATGCATGCTCACATCCCCGACAATAAAATCTAGAGTTTGACTCAGTTTCAAACCCTCTTGGAGTTCCTATACAAATCTCCTTCCTTATCTTCTCAAATTCTTCATGAATGCTCTGTACAGATTTTGGAAGAAGCTTTGTAAGCTTATCTTCCCTTTTCTCTCCATGAAATGGAGTCTTCATCTTCTCTCTCCTTGATACAATGATGGCTGAGATCCACTGGCTGAGCCAGAGATCATGCTCTGATACCACTGTAATGTTCCAAATCAGGAAAATTCTACAACAATGAGAATATATCAAGATATTCTAAATTTGGAGCTCCAACAATAAGAAAACACAATAATGGTGCAGCAACAACACTCAACTCATAGAAACATGAGAGAAATCCATAGCCATATTATTAAGAAATAGTAGCAAAAATTGAATACAAGACCTTGAGGAAATGTTATACAAGATAGGCAATGCTCAGCCCCAAGAGACAAGTACATGAATCACAATAAAACCACTACTACACATGTAAGCTCAAGCTATGACAACGCAGTTTTATAGAGAAAATGCATGCTAAAAAAATTCAAATACATAGATATATCAATACATAGCCCAATACAACATTGGGAGTGAAGGTATTGGCTCCCAAAGACTACCTCATGTCAATCCTGGAAGGATTGACAATAAAATACAAAAACTGCAAAATGTCGGAGTTGTTGGGTAGCAGTAGCAACTCAAAAATAGAACTGGATGGAGATGGCTCTAGATGATGCCCAAAATAAATGTGCCTCCTCCAATGGATATTTAAGATGAAAGGCTGATCCCTTCACCAAATATCTCACCCTCCAACAATCTGCAAGATCCCCACTGCAAATGCTTCTCTCAAAATAACATAGTTACTAGATGGAATTGCGCTATAGGGCTAGGGAATGAGTTGGCCTTGATTCCAAAGTATGAAATAAGCTCTGAAATGCCTCCAATCTAATATATCAAAGGAAAGAGGGACTCCTCCTCTGAAAATATCTGATAAAGGTGGTGTAGTGAGCCCTCACTGCAACACCAAACAACACAACATTACTCTGCTGTAGAAATAACATTGTCTTGATGGAGGATTCTTGGAATCAAGCCTGGTTGTGAGAAAAATCAGAGAAATCCCTCAAGAGGCCTCTCAAGAAGGAGAAGGAATTCTAAACAGGAATTCCCCCGGCAATTCTTGCTAAGTAGCAAAGAATGCACAATTATCTGAATGGACAATTGAGATGAATAATACAAGCATGAGAAACAATGGTTGCCTTGCCCTCCTTTTAAACAAGTGAAATACCTTCTCCATGGGTCCCACTCCTCTTAGGGTTTCATCCACCAAATAACCCTTTCCTCATTCATACTATGCTGCTTCTCTAAGTGCTGTCCACCTCTTATCCCAACGCTGTTGACTTGTCAAACTTGACCTTGTCCACTTGCAAAGAACCCTGTTCACACATGAGGGTGTGAAAACCAACTCCAATGATGATCCCATTTCATAATATGAGGGATTTTATTGAGATTATCACTATGCATGGGCCTCCTTACCCATTTATTCTCCTCCTAGGTGAAATCAAGAAAAATTAATGTTCCAAATTATTGTCAGAAAATTTGGGAACATTAAAACCATAAACCATACTCAGATGTGCCTTGAGATACCTTAAGACATGCTTTCCTGCCTTCCAAAAGAGCTTGGTAGGCTTAACCATCGCTTGTGAAAGCTATTTCATGACATATCATATGTCAAGTCTTGTATTAACTAAATACATGAGCGAACCCACCAACTGTCGATAAATAGTAGCATCCACTACCTCTGCCGATGTAGCATCCTCTTTCCTCCAATTTCCTGGAAGAGGAGTGTCAATAGGTTTGCAGCCTTGCATGTGAAACTTCTCCAGTATCTCCCGGGCATACTTTCCTTGAGACACAAATAGTTCACCTTCCCGTTGCCATATTTCCAATCCAAGGAAATAATGAAGGAGGCCCAAATCCTTCATCTCAAACTCCTTTTCAAGATCTGCCTTGCATGAGTGTATCAAATGCTCATTACCCGTTAGTATTAAATCATAAACACGAAGAAAAATGATTAAAAGCTTACCCTCCACCACAATTTGGTACAGTTTTTCATCTGCCTCACTCTTGATGAAGCCAAGTCCAATGAAATAGCTGTCAATCTGAGTGTACCAAGCACGAGGTGCTTGCTTCAGCCCATACAATGCTCTTTTGAGTCTGCACACATGTGACTCGATGTTGTAGATCTCAAATCCTTCCATCTGATCAATGTACACCTCTTCCTCAATGATCCCATTAAGGAACAGAGTCTTCACATCCATCTAATGAATGTGCCAACCCGTCTATGTTGAGAGAGCAAGGATGTTCTGTATGGAAGAATACTGCGTGACAGGTGCAAATGTTTCTTCATATTCAATCCCCTCGACCTGTGAGAAGCCTTGGGCAACAAATCTTGCCTTATACTTCTCGATGCTCCCATCAGTAGCTTTCTTTAACTTATAGATCCATCTTGATCCTACAACTGATTTTCCCACCGACCTTGGAACAATCTCCCAAGCACCATTTCTGATAATGGAGTCATAATCCTCCACCATGGCATCTACCCATGTGGGCTCCTACACTGCTTCTTCAAAAGAAGATGGCTCTGTCATGATACACTTGCTCATAAGAGACATGTATCCAGTAAATCGTTCAGGTGACTGTCTCTGTCTTTGTTGTGATGTAGGGACTCCTACATTCTATGCCACATCAAGCTTCAGTCTCTCAGCTTCTATGTTCCGCTTTCTGCCTTGTCTGATGTTTGGTTCTGCATGAGTGGACTCCTCCACTCCATGAATCTCCTTCTATGGCTGATCCACATCTAGAGGCTCATCTTTGGGAATAAGAAGTTCCTCCCCTGAATGCAAGTGTAGCTCCCTCTCAAGCGACAACTTCATGGCTTTTACCTCATTGAATTTTATATCTCGTCGCACGACCACAATCATTCAACTGTCTGGAAAATACACACGATAATTATGGGGTGTTTCTGTGTACCCCACAAATATCCCAACTTCTTCAAATGAGAAATATCAAGCTTCTTACCAGTAAAAGCTTCTTCAGGTGTACTCATGCCAGGTACTCTATGAGGACAATAGTTTTGCACATAAACCACAACGTTGCATGCTTTCGCCCACAAGTGCATTGGTAGGCCCTGGTCATGCAGCATCGCTTGTGCAACACCCACGATTGCTCTGTTATTCTTCTCAGCGACCACATTCTGCTATGGGTTATGAGGCACTCTGATTTCTCTTCGAATTCCTTATTTTCTACAGAAGTCTTTGAATTCTGCCGAGATGTATTCACCACCATTATCGCTCCGTAGAGCTTTCACTTGCTTCCCTGACTCCTTCTCCACCAATGCTTTGAACTCACAGAATTTTGAGAATGTTTTGCTCTTATTCTGCATGAAGAATATCCAGCATCTACAAGAATGGTAATTAGAAAATATAACATAATACCTATGTTTTTCTGTTGAAGCAACCGAGAAAGGTCCACAGACGTCTGTTTGAATTCTCTCTAGAATCACTGAAGCACAGTTCTCATTCTCATGAAAGGTGGTATTCAAAAAATTACCCATAGTACATCCCTTGCACTGATCTGACTGCGCAAGTGTACCCTTGGGAAGTACAGTAGAAATCTGTTGCAAAATATTCAAGGCGCCATGGTGAAGATTGCCCAATATCCTGTGCCATAATTCGCCCTCATCCCGGCTCACCACTTCTTCTGCTTTTCCCACCATTGCAGCACAACCATCTACCTCCAGCTTGTAGAGATTTTTAATTTGAACCCCTATCTTCTTGGTTTGACCCATTGTTTCATGTCAAAGGAAGGCTTTTACCTCACTGAAAACAACATTGTAACCTTTGTCTTCCAACATTGCGACTGAGACCAAGTTCTTCTTCAGACCTGGAACATGCATAACATCCTTCAACAAGAATGGATTACCAGAATCCCTCTCAAAGGTAATGGTCCCAATTCTGGTCGCATTTTACCGACCAGCGTTGCCCATCTCTATATGCATCTGGAGGTCCTTCTCCTCCAAGTCACTAAACAACTCCTTGTCTCCGGTCATATGGAAAGACACACCACTATCAAGATACCACACCTATCCCATACAAATTCAAACCAAGCATGTGATCAAAGAGAAATTAAGTTCAAATTGTGAGGCGAAGGCCTCTCCAGCTGCAGCTGTAGCAGCCTTCTATTATTCTTCTTCTGTGGGAATTTAGTGGCGAAATGCCCATGTTCATGACAGTGAAAACACTTCACTTTGGACAAATCCTGCTTCTTGCCTTTAGCATCGGATTTTGAAGGAAATTTATTCCCCTTCCCCTTCCTTTCTTTGGTAGCCAAAGCGAAATTCTCTTCATCTTCATTCTTCGATGAAGATCCATCCCTGGTACCCCGCCTTATCTCCTCCTGCAGAAGATCCAACCAAAGTCGCTCCCATCCCGGCAGTTTCTCCCGTCCATTGACATAGTCTTCGTAGCTATGCCAACTCTTCAGAATCCCAAGGAGAGCCAAGCTCACCAATTCTTCATCATCAACAGTAACCCCCACACTTCCCAATTCATCCTTGCAGTGGACAAACTTCGTGAGGCATTTTGGAATACTGTCACCCTTCTCGATTTTTATTTTTCTAAGCTTGTATTTAAGCGCCAACTTCCTCTGGTCGCTTCTACTTTGGAAAAAATCTGTCAAAGCCTTCCAAATTAAGAATGGAGTGGCTTTCCCATGAAGGATGGACACAATATGGTCCTTCACAACTTCCAACATAATTCTTCTTGTCTTTGCTGTCTTCTTTTGCCATGTGTCAAGTAATGCAGCATCGCTATCGATAAACTCCTTTAGTCCATTATCCTCCAGCATCGCCTCCATCCTATCCTTCCAGGCTATGTAATTCGAGCTCCCATCAAGGGCATACTCTAATCGCAACCCATTGAAATACATTTCAATGTATACTCAACTTCTGCACCAAGAATCTTTTATAGCAAATTCGAATTGTCCACCAGCACAAACTCAACAATTCTTCACAATTGAAATCTTCAAGAATTAACACTGCTCCGATACCATGTAGAAATTATATACAAGATGCATTCATATATCCATATTCTCCTAATCTAACAATATTTAACTTCTTGCTAAATACAGAATCCTTCCACTGTTAATATTTTGCGGAAAATTAATTGCAAACACATGTGAAGCATAAATAAAAACAATTGCACATAACACAGTTGTTTAACGGGAAAACATGAAGTTGAAAACCCCAAATATAATATATTATGTATCATGGATATCATGTAACAATCTCATACAAATCTTAGTACATCAAGCTCTTAGTATAATCAATCGTCACACACTAATAAGAAGAAATCTGCAAATCCATGCACTGATTTCTTGTCACCTGATAGATTGCCTCCATTGCGCAATCCCTGCTAAAGAATAGCTTTGAATGAATTTGAATTACCCTTGCCTTGATTGTGTAATCCTCATTGGTAACTCCAGTGTGTGTGTGGTGCAATCAATGCATCAATATAGTCACAACAGATAGTCCATCTTGCCCTTTCACCTATCTCTCCACTGGGTCTCCACTGGAACTGACATGCACTGTAGTTAACTGCCATATTTTTCAGTTGATTAATGAGTTATTATTTTTGAATTAATTAACTAATTAATTCTCTCCACTCTCACTAGTGTATCATTAAATTAGACTAGATACAACTATCTCAATTGAGTCGAACTGAGTTAAACTGAATACAACTCCATGAACTACTCTTCCAACTCTGTCATAACTTTTCCACTTTAGTTCTAACTGAGTCCTCCATGCATGAACCACCAGTAAACCCTAGGATTTGTGTAATTCCTTTAGCCCAATGATTTGAAAAATCTGTGCACTGAAAATAAGTGCTCCAAGATAATAAGTTTTTGTTTATTGTCTGATTATTATTAAGAGCTAATAATAATCGACACTTCTAGACCGACGATCTATAAATAGACTTCGCCCAATACTCTAAAAATATAATTTCATCTATTTTTCCAACTTGATCTACCATCCAAAAATAGCATCCTGCAACTTCTGAAATATGATCACCATGTCTAAAAATAGACATAGCCTAAAAATAGACTTGTGCCAAAAATAGCTTGCGGGCCCACTTAGTGAAGGCGACTCTTTTCACTAAGCTCATCATCTTGTTGAATCTCAACAAATTGGCTATGTGTTGGTCAGTTTTGAATATGAAAGTGTGAGAAAATTCGTTGAGTACTCGAGGGCTCTTGTGAGAATGGTTTTGTATGTAATTGTTTCATGATCCATGCTGAATATACAATAGAATATAGTGGGGTTTTTAGTTGTAAGCTTTCCCCAGGAAATTATCTGTGTTGTGTTTGATTTATCTTTCTTCATGTTCATGTGATTAGTGATTGTGTTTTTAATTTCGTAAAATATTTGTAGAAGTGATTCAGTATTTAAATTTAGTACATTTTTAGATCGGGTGAATCCAATATATACATGCATGTTGTATAATTTCTACACCGACCAGATCATAAAACAAGAACAAATTTTTTATCAATTCATCCTGGTAGTTAAGCATGAGATGATTCTATCGGGGTAGGATCCTTTGCACTTGACCCTCGCATTTACAATTGGTGCAGATTTTGAAGTTGTCTTTCAATTCGGCCTAGTTGAACATGCTGATGGTGAATTTGTAGTTGCGTGGATTGGATATCTCGATGAACCTCTTTGAGGCTTGGCTCAGCCTGTGGATGACCCACGGCTTCCGGCACTGCCATAATTTCCTTTTCCATCAAACATTTCAAGGATCAATATAAATGTATTGATTGTTTAAACAATTTAATATGACCTCTGGTATTCCCTGGATCAGAAACCAAAGGCACCCATTCCTTGCTCGGGAGGTCAACTTCCACTTTTGAATTCAATTCCTTCTCCCATGAAGAAATTATAGTTTTTACCTATGTAGAAGTCTCAAACCTATACGCATGGAGAAAGTTCTACATATTTTCATGATCCATTTTCCTTCCTCTTCGACGTTTGGGTTTTCTGGAGGAAGCCTTTTGTGTCTTACCCTTGTCGTGAGGCTATTGGACCCCACATCCTTGATTACTAGTTCCAGGATCTACCTTCACCATGTTAACTCTTTTTGGGCCACCCAAAAACTATAAAGCCACTCAAAACCACACAAGATTTATCATGCACCATGTAGAAGCTAGAGAGGTTGACAATCTAGGAGGACCTGAAATGGAAATAAAAACGAAACTGTTAATTACTCTCTGCCATATAAAAACCATTCCATACACCTTCTTCTAGTTAGGCTCACACTCAACCCCCACTTCGATGCTTTTCATTTCAAAATTACAGATATTTCCATTTTTTTTGGTCAGTTCCCTTGGCTCGACATCTAACCCATCTTTTACCAAAATCCATAATTTACCAACTTGTGTTCTTTCGAACCCCAGAAAAGCTTTACTTCCTTAAAAACTTCGGAATGGTAGAAACCAGAGGTATAGTAGTTTATAGACGCTATGGGTAGGAAAAATTTCAATATCATACCCTATTTTCCAATCCATGTCCATTTGGGCAAGAAAAGTACCATAAAACACAGAAATTGACACGACAAAAGCCGTCAGAGAAAGACTAAGAAACGACCCAGTATTCCAGTGCTGCGACTTCATTAAGCCCTTCCAATCATTCATCCTACTCTGAGGTGAGGCCTCAATTTTAATTAACAAGAGAGCCTGAGATACATACCAAAATCCCTTCACAGTTGCACAGTGACGGTCTCCCTCTCTACTTCGACCTCGTACCATCTCCTCAGTTCATAAGGAAGTGTTTTCCACTATCCAATGAAACCCAAAAAGTGTTTGCATGCGGCATGCAACACTCACCACTTGTATTTTAACATAGGAAAATCTCCAACCACCTTCTAACATGGCTTTACAGATCATCAGGTCCTTCTTTACTGCTGGTGTGTGGAGGCATTGGGTGGGCCGCCCACTTTCCCTTCCCCGTGGCATATCAATCATGGCCATGATCCCCATATGGATCCTCTACGTCATCGCACCCTGATCAGGGACCCGGTCACCAATTAATTTAAAATCCAGAGAGTGATTCATTTTGATTCCTGTGAAGCCAAGTATCTGTATATATGTATCAAATTTTTGATACCACATTCTTGGTGAATTTTTTAACCCATACAGAGACTTGTTTAACATGCATACCAGTTCTTTCTTACCCTTCACCGCAAAGCCTTTTGGTTGCTTCATGTAGATCTCTTATTACAGATCCCCATGAATAAATTCTATCTTCACATCCATCTGTTCTACGTAAAAATAGAAGAAACAACAATAGATAAAAGTAATCCAATAGAAGCTAACTTGGAAATAGGAGAAAAATATCACCGAAATCAATTCCCAATGCTTGGGAATAACTTTTGCTACTAATCGAGCTTTGTATTTCTCTACCTTGCCTTATGAATTCATCTTTTTCTTAAACACCCATTTGATACCAATGGGTTTCCTTCCAACCAACAAATCCACCAGATCCCAAGCCTCATTTTTGTCTAAATATGCCATTTCATCAACCATGAACTCTTTCAAGATTTTTCCATCCTATGAATCCACTGCCTCCCTAACAGTTCTGGGATCATCATTAGTAGTGAATAAAGGAAAATTTTAACATAAAGTAGATGGAATATGCCTCTGTCACTGCCTTCTCTCACGAAGTAATATTCTCAAAATTGGAGTCTGTGTTTCTTCTTCTTCTAATTCCTGTTCCGCTATAGAGTTAAATTCTTCCTCCTTTAGTTCAAACTCTATTTTTTTAGGTTCCTTTGGTAGGAATTATTGTTTAATAACATAATTCACCTCTCTAAACACCACATATTGGATGTACATTACCTTTCTTGTTTATGGGTTCTAAATCTTATAACCTTTTAAATCATCCTTATATCCAATAAAAATGCACCTATCAGATTTACTATCCAACTTGGTTCTTTTCTCCTTTGTAACGTGTACATATGCATCATAGCCAAATGCCCTCAGATGTGAAAGAGAGGGTTTCACACCAGTCCAAACCTCATGTGGATTCTTATCCTCCAACACTAATGAAGGTGATCTGTTAACCATGTAACATGAAATATATACTGCCTTTGCCTAGAATTCTTGTCCTAACCTGACACCACTGAGCAAGCTTCTTGCCTTTTCCACCAACACCATGTTCATTCTTTTCGCAACTCCATTTTTTTTGAGGTGTGTATGGAGTAGTATTTTGTCGCCCTATATCACACTTCTTACAGAACTCTTCAAATTCCTTCTTGTAAAACTATCTGCCATTATATGTCCTCAACCCCTTGATCTTCTTCTCTTTTTGATTTTCCACCAGAGCCTTAAATTCTTTAAACCTGTCAAAGACTTCATATTCCTTCCTAAGGAAATATATCCAATTATTCCTTGAGAACTCATCTATAAATGAGACATATTACACATAATTACCCAGTGATGAAATCGACACAGGTCCAAACACATCACTATGCACAAGCTCTAATATCCCTTTCAACCTCTTAGCACCATAGGGGAAACTCACTCAATTTTGATTCCCATATACAAAATATTCACAAATATAGAAATAAAGAGAGAAATTAGACATACCTTCTACCATATCATTACCATGTTGTATTCAAAATCCATTCTCTCCAATATGCCCAAGCCTCTTAATGCCATAACATGGTATTTTCTCCAGAGACCACTAGGTTTTTTGCTCCACTTTCAGGAACCACATAATTGTTGCATCCATCAATAACAATGCTACCCATAAGCTTGTTCATAGTTATAATCCAAACTCTTCGCATCAATACCCATGCTCCCCAAACCATCTTTCAGGTATCTTTTTTGAACACTATATTTACACCCGCATCATCCATCTTGCTTACAAAAATCAGATTTATGGCCAATGCATGAGTATGAAAAACACCAGGAGTTGTTCTAATCCTTCCACCTTGAAAATTTAGCTTGAATTTTCTGCATCCGATGATTTTAGCCTTCCTTTCATCCCCTAAGAAGAAATCACCACCATCATAGTTCTCATACTCATAGAACTACTCCCTATGGGGAGTGAAGTGAAAGGATACACTTGAGTCAATCGACCATGCCTCATCATATATGTGTGTACTTGAAGAAGAAGCCAAGTACGCATCCCCACCTTTATCTGAAGTGGTTTTCACCTCTGCAGAAGGAGCATCATCAAATTCCTTTCCGTTCTCAGGAGCTTTAGAGCTACAGTCCTTTTTGTAGTTCCCTTCCTTTCAACATTTCCAACACACCTTTATAGGTTTTCCTGGAGATTTATATCTCCCTCAAGATTTAGATCTCCCACTCGAGGACTTATTTTTGTTTCTGTTATGGGACTGTCCTCGTATAGACAAGACATCTCCATTCTGGCTCTCCATATTTTTTCGTCTCATATCCTCCGATAACAAGGATGAGATTATTTCATCAAACTTCAAGGTAGTTGTATTGCTACATATTGTAACAACCATACTACCCCAGGAATCTGGTAGAGAACATAGAAAAATGATGCACTTATCTTCAGCTAAATTTTTATATCAAAAAATAACAACTATCTTACCACAATATTAAAGGCATTCATATGTTTTGTCATTGAGTCTCCATCTCTCACCCTTAGGTTATACAAATTTTTACGCAGGAATAATTTGTTCACCAGAGACTTAGATTGGTACAAATTCCCTAACTTGACCCACAAAATCCTTTACTGTAGATTCCCCTGATACATTCAACAATACTAAATCTAAGATACACAACCGTATTGTGCTCTTTTCCTTTTGATCCAACTTCGCCCAGTATTCTTTTGGCATTGCCATTGGTTTAGTACCAAAACCTACCGTGATCCAATGATCTTTATCCACCAACAAATAATCGATCTTGAGCTTCCACAAATAAAAACTTTGTGCTTTGAATTTATTGATCTCTATCTTTCTAGTGCTCACTATATTCTTTCGCTGCAAGAATCGATCCTGCATATCTCCCACTGAATAGGGTATACCATAAGCCTGAGAAAAAATTGTTAGCAAAAAATAAATCCCCTTGAAGCTAAAACGACTTTGATACCAAATGTAAGTTTTAAACCTATATAGAAATTTCCTGCAAATGCATTCTTAAAAAAGAAAAAGAAATAATGACGAGAACATAAAACAAATATACACAAATATTTCCCCCTAGATCCCAAAACCGGGACTACCAGATTGATTTTTCATTATTCCTTTCAATGTTACAATATATATATATATATATATATATATATATATATATACATACTAAAGCATTCATAAACCCCAATCCACTAACCCTGTATTAGAACATAACCGTAGTTCCCTTGACCAGATCTACAAAATACCATGGGAAGAAAACCATCATGCCAAAAACCATGTCCAAAACCCATGCACAAAACCATGGGTAGGTCCACCCATCTTCTTTGGGTCCGACCCCCATCCTTGGGTCCGCCCTCCATCCTTGGGTCTTCCCAACTAATTTTTTCCCCAGGGCGCTGCCTCAGACCTCGTGCCATTAGAGAAATTTTAAGGTCTAAAATGGGCCTCCTAAGAAAAATATCCAACCAAAATAAAATTTATAAGAACCAATAGGATTCAAGATGATGATGTCAATCATGGGGGATGATTCACCTTTTTTGGGGTAAAAAGTAAAAAGGTTAAAAAATAATAGAATATTAAACTACTTTTTTCAGCTTGTATTTTCAACTTATCTTCCTAAGGTTTTACTCAAATTTCGAGCAGGGGTACTCGTTGGATACAAAATTTAATTCATCATCCAAGGAGTGCCAATGTTTCATATTTTTGATGGACCTTGCTACACGAAAAATGACAAATACATGAAAAAACGTGATTGCAATCATGTTTTTCATGTATTTCTCTTTTTTTATATAGAAGGATCCATTGAAAGTATACAACATGGGTACTCCTTGGATGAGGAATCAAATTATTCATCCAACAAGTGTTCTTGCTTGAAATTTGAGTAAACCCATACAGAGATAAGTTAAAAATACGAGTTGAAAAAGTAGTTTTTTATTTTTTGCCTCTAAAATTTGATGATGTAATATAATCTTATTTTATTATTTCCACTATTATTTTATAATTTCCTTAGGAGGCCCATTTTAGACCTCAAAATTCCCCTAATGAGAGGGATTACCATCCCCCTGCAAATCCCACAATAGGGGGGGGATACCGCCCCCCTGTGACCCCCCCGTTGCGCCTGACGCAACATATAGTGTGTGGGACTAGTTGTGGAAAGAATATAACACATACCAAACACAAACCTAATCTATAGTGCATTGGAAAATAAACCTTTAATCACCATGTTCAAATATATTTAGCTTTAGTGACAGAGTTCACTAGGTATTCCATGAGACAATTAAGAAAGTCATCATTATATTTCAAATTTAGAAATCTATCCTCCAACCCTAATTGTAGAATTATTATTTTGCAGTGAAGAAAAGGCATGTATTAAGTGGTATTTGGTCCTCCTAAATTATGGTTTCATAGCCTAGGGGACATTATTCTTGGCTAAAATACAAAAATAAATATTTTTGAGCAAACTTGGTTAAGTTTACATTGTGCTACAGGATTGTCCTGATTTGATATATGATTGGATCGATGAGCATTATAAGGGTGGAAAAGGTGATATAAAGGTGGAAAATAGTATATGAATGTATATTAAGGCTATATGAAGCTTTTTCCAAGCCTATCACCTCTCAAAGGCCCATCTTGCACAAAAACAAAGGCACACAGTTTCCTTCAATGACCCAAAAATGTACTTTGGGCGGCAGAGTTTTGAGGGCGCTGTGAGTTGAGGAGAAAGAAGACGATGATGGTAGGAGGAATGAAGGATGAATATTAAAACCTTGTAAGCCACTAGTAGTAACTTCACACTAGATAAATGATCCTTTTTTGCAACTTGAAAATAATTCCAAACTAATAACTAAACTGCAACAAAATGAACTAAACAAGAAAGGATGAGTCAAATTTTATGAAACTAAGTAAGAAGGATGAGTTGAATTTTATTTGTATCAAAATAACATATAACTTGTAGCATGCATCTAACCTACATCCATGAAAAATGATAGAAGAATGCGATCTAATCCCTAAGTATGTAGAAAATAAAGTATGTAAAAGAGCATTAACCTAAGGTATAACAATTGCAAAGGAAAATAATCACATGTTTTTGGATTGCTAATACATATTCCTCAACCACACTTCCCATAAGAGAGGTGGTATATAGGCACACACCAAAATTTTTTATAAGAAAATTTATGTTAAGTAAGAAAAGAAATGTTGCTACTCAAAGGCAATGCATGGATACAATACACAAAGAGAGACTAGAGCCTCTGGGTTGGTCCATAACTGAAGGGGACTCAACCCTCTAAAACAAACTTAGATGAATGATAAAATTAAGTTTTTCATTGACATAAAATAAATTTCAAATACATCATGGAAAGGAGATGAAAATTAAAATCTCAAGCTACTTTATCTTATTATCTCCTATCTTCTCCAAAATTTTGAATCCTATTAAGCCATTAGGATTGTTTATTTATAAAAAAATGACTGAGGGGAAAACTCCTTAGAAAAGGGACTGCTTCCCTCTATTGAGAAACCTAGGGGAAACTAGGCTAGGTGATTTTTCTTACTTTGATAATTTCTTGTGATATATATTACTTAACTTTATTAATTTCTTCTTTATATTGATTATAATTAGTGTTCTTATCATAAAACAACTACCAAACCATAAATAAAAATGAGACTATATGACACAAGATATATGCGATCATCTAGGGCAAAAATATCTCCCGATGAGAGGAAAACCCATAAAAACTCTTCTTATAAAACTTCAACTGATGAATTACAAGACCTATGACCCTTGACCAAGAACCCTCCAAGACCAAGTCAGAATTTATTATTAATTAAATTTATTCTTTATTGAATTTCTTCCATCTACTTTGAACTAGCATCTTCCAACAACTTCGACCCATGATCTTCCAGCAACTTCGACCCCCAACAACTTGGCAATAAATTTCCATCAATTTGACTTTCCCAAAAAAATTCTATAACTTTGACTTTCCCAACAAGTTTTTAGCACTTCGACTTGCCCAACAAATTTCCAAAATTCGACTTTCCTAAAAAATTTCCAACTCTTTGACTTGCCAAAAAAATTTGCAACACTTTGACTTGCCCAAAAAATTTGCAAAACTTTGACTTTCCCAAAAAATTTACAACACTTCGACTTTACCTAATTTTGACACATGCGAGGAAAATATAACCCAAAAATAATATTCAAAATTTTGTCCCTTTAGTCTTCCTCTTCTTCGCTCTCCTTCTCTTCCTTGATAAAATTTATTGTGGTGAGTGAGTGTACTTCAAGTGAGGTCAAAGTATATTGTATATAGGCTTCACAAGGTGTCGAATATCCTTTCACGAGGCTAACTTGCTCCTTCATATATGCTGAATTTTTGCTACTTGTTTGACAAGATCTGGGAGGGTATTTGACTCAAATACATTTTCATTACAATATGTAGCATTCCCAAAAGGGTCTTCCATACATGACAACGACTCTTCAATGCCAAGCTCTAGAAGCACTCAATGAGTGCTTGACCTAAAAATAAATTTCCCTTGAGCATGAAACCCATGCCTAAAGAATAAAAATAATAAATTTATTTTTCTCTCTATATCAAATACATATAATCATGACTACATGTGTCAATAAGAAGACCGAACCTAGTTACATATTTCAACACTCCCTCTTAACTAGGGAGGTATTCATAATCCATACAAGGTACTTGGTAATTGTCAAATTAAGGAATTCTCACAAGAAGAGTTGGATTGGTAAGACATTTCATAAGGTACTTCCTTAGCATATGCCAGAGCATCTCATCTTACCAACCAATATTTTCACATAGCACGGCCTTAGATAAAAAATCTATCTATCCACAAGATCAGAGTACAATTCTAGTGAGACCAATGATTGACAGACACCATGATCATTGTCTCTCAAGGAAAATACCCCACCCATGTGTTCACAGGGTATGCTATTTTAGGACAATTCCTATCTTGGAATAGTACATCCTCAAGGAATTTCCTCTTCGACTACTCTTATCTTAGATTCCCTACCTCATCCTCAAAGAGTATCAGAATTAGTCTCAAATGCTTACCCAATCCTCCATTCTTTCTTCACATTATGAAGACAAGAATGATGTGTATATATATCCCTCTCAACTAGGGAATACATACTTGTGTTAGTGTTTTGGTGGAAATGGTGTACCAAATAACACCTCCTTAATAGTTGGTTGTTCCTTGCAAAGGGTCACAAAGATAATTAGTGCTCTTAGTGAGCAGAATTAAACAAAACAAAGCATAAATAGTAATGGAAGAAATGCATTAAGAAACATAAGCTTAAAAAAAGAGACAAATACAACACAATAATCAATGGAGCAAACATGTCAATACAAAAATGGATAAAGAATCCCTTTATTGACTATTGGTGATAGAAGAATACAATGTAATTCTAAAACACTTGAAGAGAATCCTCTGAGCTATGGTGCTCAAATATCCTCAGCAAGGAGGTACCTTTCCTCAATCTCTTTCCAAGCTTCCCCTCTCTCTCAAAATATGTGTGAAGAATCTTCAATGGTGGACTCTTCTGCTCTCACTAAGATGTTGGATTGCTCAGAAGAAATATGGCCAACATGTTAGTGCTCTCACTTCCTTTACTTCAAAAATTTAATATGGTGTTGCTCTGATAGAAATTTGGATAGTATACTAATGTCTCATTATTTTATCTACCCATGGCTCGTTTAAATAGAAAATTTTGAACCCATCTTCCCTCCCTTGGTTCAAGAGTGATAATGACCCGAGAGTAGGAAAATATGATTCCATTGAGGGTTTCATATCTTTAGGGCGCCCTCAAGTCAGCTGTACTTGACTGTCCATGTTAGGGAATCTCTTCCCCAAGTGTGGTAAGTGGTCTCAGAACATTGATTTCACCCTTGCTTCAACCGCACGACTTTCGAAGGAAAATTTGCGCGATCATGCATTTTTTCCTTTATCCTGGTGCGTGGTAAATTGTTTTCCCTTATAACCTTAGGAAAAGTTAAATTTTTATGATTTCCATGATGTGTTCAGCTAGAAAATATTTATTTGTGCCTTTTCCTAGAAAATTTCTAATGTCTTTTGCAATGCATGATTTTCTGGTGTTAATAGTTTCCCTCTAATGTATGAGGTCTAGGATAAAGAGTATAGCTGAAATACATCACGTTTTCTATTATGAATAAGAGTTTGTGTAACATTTTTGAGAGAGAGAGAGAGAGTAACTTGTTGCGAAGATGAGTAGAGGGACCCCTTGATTGAAGAGAAAGGCTAACCATGCTCTCTAAGAAACCTAAGTGATAAATTAAGAAATGTTTCTACGAGGCGAGCATGTCCCATGCTCGCTATGATGACTAGTTAGTGCAATTTGAGTGATATTGGTTCTGTTAAGTCACATTGTGGGAAGTGACATGTTGCTGGTTGATGATGATAACTGCTGAGTCCATTAAGGGTGTTTTGAATTTGAACAAATAGACTGAATTCAGTGTCCCAATGCATTGTCTTGGTGAAACAATTTTTGAGTGAGGTGCTAATGTATGCATGGGTCTTCGACTCTTGGGAATGTCCCGTGCATTGTGGCTTAGGAATTTATAAAAGGGATGATTAGTAATGCACATGTATTCAACTAAATGACAGAGTTGCAGCAGTTATGAAGTATGATACCACCTTGACATAAAAATCGGTGTTGATGTCGAATGTCAGGGGGATCGGTGACATCAATGGGCAATGTTGATTCCCATTGTGCCACCTAAGGATGTTCCTTAAGAGGGGGTATCTATCTAAGGTACTACCTCAATCTTGGAATATGATTGGTGAATTCGACAAGAAAGAAGCATCAACTGTCCAAAAAGTGTTGATACAAGGAATCAAGGTTTCTGGTGAAGAATATTTTAACATGGTGGAATAATAAGGAATGATAACGAGAATTGGCTATAATTAATGGTTATGAAAACTAGCCCAAGGTCGAAACTGTAATGCAAGTGGCGACAGTCAAAAAAATTTCTGATAGGGGTAGCCTTGGAGTCGGTAAGACATCTAGGGTGTGTGTAAGTATGCTACGATTGAGATGATAGGGATTGGTAAAAAATGTACAAGCTCCAACCAAGGGTGACTAGAAATTTCCTCCAGGTATGAAACGTAAAAATATGGGTGGGAGTATTTTTCCTAAAAAAATATTTGTACACTTACCAAAAGAATGTAAAAGTCGTTTGGATTTACAAACACGGAGATGGGTGCCCCATCAACATGTGTGGGTCCTGCATAATGATGCGAGGATGGAACTTTTTTGTTGAGGGTAGGAGCCCCATTGGTTGGCCTCGGTGTGGGGGTAATGAGGTGGATGAAGTGACACAAATGGGATATATTAATGGGGGTATGATAGGAAAAATGTGAAATGTGGTAATGTTTCATGCTTGATCCATCGTAAAATATTAGTGGTGGTCTGGGAGTGGGTTTGAGTATGTGAAGAGTGAAGCAGAATGAGGCTGATCATCAAGGCATATAAATGAGGTGGTTCCCTAGTTGGAGTGGGTGGTCATGGATCCCAATAATAGATGGGGGTCTATGAATATGAAGGGAGCCATGAGTGGGGAGGCTCTATCAACTAGCGTGGGTGATTATCATGTGCAAGGTGAGGTGATGATAAACATGGTCGAGATGATGAACCCTATGGTGAAATTTGGAGAAATGATGTCATAACATGAAAATCTTAAAAGGAAGCCTATCATGTTGAGTGTTGAATGATAAATGCTCTTGTATTTTTCTATCGGGATGTTGATCGAAGCATGGTGTTTCTGATGTACCTGCAATATTTGCAGCCAATACCCCAAGTGAAAACATATTTATAAAAAATATGAATAATATATGATGACATGAATTAAAAAACAAGAGGAGGCATACCTAAGAATAGATTTCGGGCGTGCGATGTGCTCAAAAATAAGTTTTGGTAGTAACTAGAATGGAGAGTTCCATGTTGAAGATGATGTGGTACTGATCCTTGTGTCTCTCACGGTTTTGAGAACAGAGTTCCCGAGCTCCGGTTATGGGCTCCAAAAAATGGAAAAAAGGGCGATCTATAGGTCAAAAGGGCCCAATCTCAATTCATTGTCACTGTTGAGCTTGAGAGGTTAGAGGATGCGTTTAGAGCGTTTCTTTCCCTTGGGGTCAACCAGAGCACCTAAGATGCGCGTGGTGAGGGTTAGGTAGGAGCTAGCACCCTACTCTTTTCAGTTTTCCTAGTTATAGGGTAGGAAGGTCGTACAAGGGTCCCTTGTATGGCCTTTTTAGGGTTACACTTGAGGGATTGCGCAAGCGAATCGAAGATCCTTAATGGGGGATTCTTGGGTCTATGTTGGGAGATCTGTGATGAATTGAGCGAGGATGAGTGCCTTTTTTCCTTAGGGGAGCTAAATTTCATATCAAATTCTTGTAGTATAACTACCCATCGGGCATATTTATGATTCATCATACAAATAATGAGAAAATATCACATGGTGTTGATAGCTGCTACAAGCAATGGTGGTTCGAAGGATGATATAGTGGCGAAGATTTTGTACTGCATGTATTAGGGCTAAGGCTGTTTTTTCTTCTAGCTCATATTTTAATGTACGCCCAACAAAGTTCTTGATTACATAATAAATTACGTGTTCTCTATTGTCTGGTCCGTCCTGGACTAGCACCCCAGTAATGGATATATATAATGTAGATAGATATAGGGTGTAATCCTTATTGTGGTCAAGGTGGGATGATAAAAGGAGATGAAGAAAATGTTTCTTTTGATGATTCGAATGATTTTTGGGCTTGTTCAACCCATTGTAAAGGGATGTCTTGATGAAGGACACAAAGGAAACCCTGCGCGCAAGTGGCATAGTCGGGGAAAAAGTGTCATAAGAAGTTCACATTATCTTATAGGCTTTGTAATTGTTTTAATTTTTTCGAAGGTGGTACTTCTTTGATTGCCTAGAATTTGAGAGGGTCGACTCTAATACCTTGCTAGGAAATAATGAATCCTAGAAATATTCTAGCGTTAACACAGAAAAAAAATTGAGAGGATTCAAGTGTAAGTTATATTTTCAACATCGTTGAAAAAATAGGCAAAGGACTTCCAAATGGTCAGCATGTGTCTTGGATTATACAGTAAGGTAATCCGAATAGGTGAGGATGAGATGAGACAAGTCGTGAAAGATGCAGTTCATGGCCCGCTAGAAGGTGGCACCAACATTTTTAAGGCCAAATGGCATTATAAATTGGTATGCAAAGGTACCGCAAGGGGTGCTAAATGCGGTTTTGTATCGATTCGTGTGGGGAATATGGATTTGATTATACCCAAAGAATCCATCCATAAAGGATAGGGCCTCATGACTGTCACAAGCATATATGACTTGGTCGATGAATGGTGTTGGGTAATTGTACTTGGGACAAGCTTTGTTCAGATCTCGGAAATCGGGACAAACGAAGATGGTGCCTTGGTTTTTCATTATAGGTACAAGGTTAGAAACCCAATATGTGTAAGCGATCAGGTAGATAAACCCTAATTTGTGGAGTTTATCTATTTCTTGTTTGATTGTTTCTACCTTAGAAGGGTGTAAATTACGTTATTTCTACTGGATAGGAAGGGCATCGGGCCATGTGTCAATATGGTGTTCCATAATGGGGGGATAGATGCCTGACATCTCTAAGTAATCCGATGAAAAAATATCCCTATATTATTGTAATAGGGAGGTTTACGAGGCTGCTTCTTCTGGAGAGCATGATTCCCCCAGGGAGATTTCTTCGACTTTGCCAAGTTTTTTTGAAATATTAACCTTAACAGTAGGTGAAATATTTGACAAATTTCCTTCCTCAAATGCGTCGAGCATTGGGATATGATTTTTGAACCAATATAATTTTCCTCATGGCAGGAAATCTTTAGATTAAATGGCATAAACATCATGGGTTGGTGTGATTCTCGGCACAAACACTTTCTCATGTATAAAAAATGAAAGATAGTGCATGGCATCCCATGGAAATTCAGGTTTTGTCATGGCCTCCAATATATTTTCATTTGAGTGAAAGATATTATCTAAAGGTGATTTGGTTTGTGTGAGGTCATGAGGAGGGAGTTTGGGCCTAACAGTGCTGGTTGAAAATAAAGAATATGATTCAATAGTTGATGCCGTAGAAGCAAGAAAAGTTGAAAAAGTGCAGATAGGATGGGTCTGCACCATTGAAGGTACTACTACTAGTATAGTAGTTGTAGCGTTCTCAACACCAAAAAATAATGAGCAGAGAACATAAATCGTGGTTCCCATGGATGATGAGATGAATCATATGTGATGTTGCATGTCATCAACATTAGGTGGTGGAATATTTTTTGTAATGATTGGGTTGTATTGGGTGAAGGGGAGTTCATGCAACCTTGTTTGTGTACAAGAGGAAAATTTATCCTCCTCAATAGGAAACTGGTGCTGAATCCTAAGATGTTGAAATGTTTGTAACATAGGTCATGCTTATATAACATGAGAGCTACTGATGAAAATGTCGCACATAGGGCATGTACTTACTGGGTAAATGGTATGTGAGCCAATGCAACTCACAATAGAAGACAATAATGCTTGGTTCGGGTCGTGATATAAGGCATTTCTGCGTGCTTTCCAACTTCGGGTCTTAGTTTTAGCATGATGTGGCTTCCTTGGGTGGTTTTTGTTTAACACTGCTCTGGATGCTCTCAATTATGGAAGATATTCACAGTTATTCATGTGATTAAATTGGGAGCATATGCAATAATAGAAATGAGTGATTTTCTCTTGGTTGGAGAGATGTATTTGGGGGATAATAGTTACTATGTGAAAAATATTAGAAAACCTAGATAAATCTCGCCATTGGTTAACCAGGTGGTTGGTTTTATCGCATAGGGCACATGGGAGGTTTGGTTTAGACCATGCTTTCTTGGGGAATTTGGTATTTTTCCCATATCTAGATCGATGATGGTGAAAAGAGGTCGACAGGGTTTCTGCTGGTTTTTTCTCTTCACACGCACACAAGATGGACCTACATGATTCATTCCCTTGAGTTGTGGTAGTGTTTGAAAGTTCTAAGTCTAAAATGAGTAAGTCAGAGTTTTTAGCGATGAACCAACGCATGGAGACTAACATAAAGTGGAATTGGGAAAGATTGGGACAATGTCACACATGATAGTTACTTCCAAAAATCTGACAAGTATGACATCTGTGCCTAGATAAGTTACTTTAGGCAACATGTTTGAATGGGTACCAAGAATTAAATTAACTTAATTCTAGGCATTGAGTGACCAAATGATTATGTTCATTGCACAAGGCGCAGACTGGGACATGAGGTCTAGCCTCTGTTTGTCTCCTTGGCACCTGCGGGGTGGGGCATGGTGGGTACGAGCATGAGGCTGGTTATTATAGTTTGTACAAGATGGTCTTGGATCCATCCTCCCTATATGCTTGGGTGTTGCAAATGAATCAAGAGAATTGGATTGCACCAGTGCCCGTAATGCATCTCTATATCGAGGGATTTCGGGGCAATGATGTGTATAATGCTCGTACTTCGCACATATGTCGCATGCATGGTTGGTACGAAATGAATTACTTTGAACATTTGTGACCTTTTCTCTAGTAGGTGGAATTAGGGTTAAAGTCATAATTTTTTCATGTATAAGAGTTTTCAACTCCTCTAACTCTGGGCAAGTGTTGGTAGGATGAACAACTACATTGCATAATGCACAAGGTGTAGATGTCCTAGGGATTTTAAGGGCGTCCACCTTCTTCCAATTTTTCTTCTCCTTTTTAGTGGTGCCGGATGGTTTCACTACATGTGATCCTCAAGTCATGATGGCCTCCTTGGAGGTGAAATGAATGACACCTATAGAAGTGATAACTGAGTTTCCTAACATGGCTGGTGGGGCCAAATACTAGACCGGTATCGCGAGAGCCATGTTTGGAAATGTTAGGGTTGCCACAACATGGCGTGAGACAAAACCAGGCATGGGATACAAAAATGGGGTTTAGCTTATGGCATATGGGAGAAATGACGAGTCAATGACGAAGACACTCATGGTGTCGGGATTTGGTTCATGACTTGGTTGGGTGTTTGATGGACTCATCATGCACACCATAACTCCTGTAGCTGCCGGAGTTTCTCTTGGAAATACATGAGGTTCCCCAGGGTATGTTTCGAGGAGCATGGATTATTTGAATTGACCGGTAGAGAACTCTATGTATGTTGTAACCAACTCTGTATAAGACTCTACATATGGCAGGCTGTTACTAGTTTCTTCTCGTAATATGTGAGTTGGTCGATATTAACGAATTTCCGTTCATGAGGAAACATCATCACTCTGAATACAAAGGATGCTACCGAATTCATTGCATACATATAAATTTGTCCAGGAAGGATGTTATAATCCAATTGTGCATCTATGACTTCAATGTCAATGAGCACAGTCTTGTTGGCGAGATGTACTAATACGTCTTGAAATAGACCTACAGGGCAGAAGGGTGCCCATCATATGCTCTAAGAACGATGTCAGATGGTTTTAGTTCCGGATATCCTAACTTCTACCAAACCTATTTTTCAATGATACATGTGGATTTTCCTTTGTCCACGATGCAATGATGAATGGTGATGTTCTGGATTGAAACTGACATTTGAAAGGAAACTAGATAAGGGAGTTAGGAGCTCACTATATTTAGGTAAAAAAATTAAGTGGGAATCAAAAGGGTTGATCATGCCTAATGTGGAACGTATGGATTTCCATTGGGCTAGGCAAGACTGTAGGATTTCTAATGCTGACATAGTTGAGGGGGATTGAGCCAACTCATTGACTATGTTGTAGTTATGAGAAAATTTTGAATTATTTCATGTGCGTCTCATGGAACCTTTTTCCATTTTTGGCATAGGTTCTATAACTACCCAAGGAATTGTCAATGGTGCAATAGACATGATTATACTTGAGGAATATGGGTTGGTATCTAGGGGAGATTCATAATTTATATTTTGCATTTGCAGAATAATGTCTTCTCCTGCCATGTAAATATTGTGATTAAAGTTGTTATGAGTGTTCCCTCTAGGATTATTTTGCTGGGGTGGTTGATGTTGTTGAGTACTAACAATTCCTTGATGGGGGAAAGGTTCCTGCATTACTGTAGGTTGTTGGTTTTTCCATCCCTATCCCCTATTACGTTGGATTCTTTTCAACTCAGGGAGTTGAGGATAGTGGTGGGTGTAATGAGTGTATTCCCCATATATGGAAAAATAATGAATTTTCCTTAGACTAGTGGTCTTTTTTTTCCTTCGAGAGTTTTTGTTGGTTTTTTCCTGGATTTGATTTTGGTTGGGGTTTCCCCAAGCCTGTATTCATGGGGGGCGTTGCTGATCGCTTTTCCCCTATCCAAGATCTCCCTTTGGTTTTATTTTTGGTTTTTTCTTAGCAACATTAGGGAGATTTTTGGTCTTATCCTGGTAAAATGATGGTTACCGTTGAGCTTTGGAGGGTTGCGCTAAATTAACGGCAGCATTATTTTGCACTGGTGGTATATTTTGTTGTTGTATAGGGAAAGGAGAATATTTTTTTCCTTGTCCCTGATTAGCATAAAAATTTTGGGATTACTCTCTTACATTGGTATTCCTTGATGAGTACTGGTTCCCATCAGGGGGAGGGTATGGTCCTCCTTGTGGGGGATGATATTGGTTAACCTTGCTAGCTGCATTTTTAAATGGTGCAGGCTGGTTGGGGTGTTATCCTGTATGCAGTACATTTTGCGTAGTATGGAATGGTTGACTATGAAATGAATACCCAAGATATTGGTAGGTGTTGTTGGGTTGAGTTTGGGTTAAGGACCCTATCAATCCATTAACAATATTAGGTGCACCTGGTATCTATTTATAAGTTTGCAGGCATTGGGCATCTGGAAGAATGTGACTGATATATCCAGACTAGGTGTATATGAGATCTAGGTATTGGGATTTTCTAATGGATTCTTCCTCATTGCGCGAGGATTAATTTTACACATCTTTTAAAATTTTCAATGTGAGAGATCTCAAAAACAAGTCAAGGAGGACTCTATATTCAAAATGGGCTTTACATAAGCTACGCCATTTTTTCCATTCATGGATATGATCTGATATGTGTATGGTGGGTGTCTGTTTGAAGTTGGTGAGAAGTTCCAGTCCCAAGTCACGCTGAATCAGGAGCTGGAAGAATGTAAGGAATGTTGTAGTTAGGGAAGTAAAGCATCCATGTGACGCAAAAGGTTGGTCAAAATACCGTTTCATTACAGGACTTGTAAGGGTGCATTGCAATAGTCATAGCCAAATAATATTTTCTATAATACTATTCGATGGACACCATAGGTGAAAACTCATGACATGGTTTCTTGGGTCTTCATCTTTCTTTCCTTCAAAATTTCGAATGTCTGAAGGGAGCTTGGTGGGCATGGTTGTCCAATTAAGGCCATGTTTAATTGGGTTGTTTGTTAGCTTACTAAAATCTAGTATTTTGAAAGATGCTAAGAAAGGTATTTGTGAGTTATCCTCCATCGCGAAATAATTTTTGAAAAATATATGCAAAGGGGTCCTCTATGGGGAGGCTAGAGGAAGACTACCTTGGTGGGTGATCCTAGGGATATCCAAAGGAGTGGTATGTGGGCTCCCCAAAGGGGTAGTGATTAGTGATGCTCACAGAGTAATATAAGGTGTATTTTGTTGGGGAGGGGTCCTAAGCAAATTTTCCTTGATAAAGGAAGATCCTATAACGATGGCGGCATGACATCCTCTACGCCTAAATGGTGGTAGGTATAACACACCTTTCGGTAATGGGGGGAGGTTTAAGAAATGCGTATATCGATGGGGTGTTGTGAGGTCCCCTATGGTGTCGATTAGTGTATATTACTTTGTATTTTTTGAGGGAGGACGATCACTATCAATGAAATATAATCACATACATAAAACAAAGAAAAAATGGAAAGGTATTTTTCCTTTAGATTAAGATATGTGATAAATCAAGAAAAAAATGGTTTTTATTCATTTGCGTATGATAAAAATCCTATTTATACCTGATCGTCCTTGCCACTCTCAAAGTATCTGGGCGTTGAGGAGATATCTTCTCATGGGTCCTAGGGAAACTTCCCGAAAGAACTGGTGACGCCTTCCAACAGTCGAAGAATCAACCAAGGTAATGGAAAGGAGGATTGAGGGGTGCCCGCACTGTCACCTATAGGGAAATGATGCCCTATATTTTTTCCACTAAAGTACCTTCATCCCACGTGATCATTCAAGTCTTTATCTTATTGGTAGTTAGTTACCAGTACCGATCAGTAGATGGATCAGATAGCCCCAAATAGTACGGCACGCACTAGGCCTAAGTTGAATCAAGTCTCTGTTATGCTCTGGTATTCTTTTACGTGGGATGATTGAAGGATTTTAATCACCTTAGAAGTCAAATTATATGTTTCATATATGTAAAATGACCATGGAGGCTTATGGGATGCCTACTCCCAATGGTATTAACTTGAACTATTACTTCTTTTATGACCCATGTGGGGAGAATTAGTTGGTTCAAGTTATGGTTGTTTTTAATTGTCTTGACTTTTCTTAGGGTGTGAATTGGTAAGTAAATGTAAGCTAAGAAGAAAAATCTTGGAGTTTTAGATGCCTTCTTATGCAAAGCTTACAAATTCTTAGTGTGTGGCGAAGTAAACATACAAATGCGATGATCCTTTACTGTATCCCTCTAATTACACTAAGTGTTTGATTTTTCCTTGCATAAAATAGAAATGATGTTCAGATAATGGGCCGCTTACAATCCTTCTAATTACACTATGTGGAACTAAAGGGAGATGGGGGATCCAAATGCTTTGAGAAAGTGTTCATATGCAAGCCCGGGTTCGCCTAAAGGCGCAAGTGAAAAATATATTACTTTCTTTCTATACTAAGACTTGGCCTGAGTCCCAAAAATAATGAAAATAAAAATATCTTGTTTAGTAGCAATAATTGTGGATGATGGACCACTTAATCCTTTACTAATGAAACTATGTGATTTTCATAAACTTCAGCAAAATATTTTGAAAAACATGTGTGGAATTTGGCCACTTTCTCTTCTCCGTAGTTAAGATATGTGTGTTTTTTCAAATATAAAAATAAGAAAAAATGCTAATTTCCCCACTAATTGTGGTTAGCACAACAATCAAGCAAACTGAAAAAAATAAACACAGTGTAGAGGTGAAGGAAATTCATTAAAAGCTACCAATCACTTGAAAAAAATGAAAATACAAGGCTTTTTCTAGATTTCTGGAGACTGTGCTTGTTTTTATAACATAGACGCATCGTGACACGTATTTTAGAGAAAAATACACATGAGCAAGAATAAATAATGAAAATTCATTGTTTAAGGCTCAGAATAGGTCCCAGGGGTCCTGCAAAAATTCTAGAGAGGTAATGATCGCCTTGTAGTGTGGTCTATGAAGAAATGAGGTCTTGCAAAACATTCGTTAGAATAAAGAAAATAAACTAGTGGAGTCGCAAATTCTGTGTTAGTTTTTTTGTGGTAATGGAGTACCAAATAACACCTCCTTAATAATTGGTTGTTCCCTGTAAAGGATCACAGAGATAACTGGTGCTGTTAGTCAAAAAAATTAAACAAAACAGAGCATATCTAGTAATGTAAGCAATGCATTAAGAAACATAAGATTAAACAAAACAGACAAATACAACACAATACTCAATGGAGCAAACATGTCAATACAACAATGGAGAAAGACTCCCTTTATTGACTGCTCATGGTAGAAGAATACAATAGAATGCTAAAACACTTGAAGAGAATATTTTGAGCTATGGTGCTCAAATATCCTTAGCAAGGAGGTCGCTTTCCTCAATCTCTTTAGAAGATTCTCCTCACTCTCAAAAGAATTGTGAAGACTCTCCAATGTCAGACACTTCTTCTCTCACTAAGATGTTGGATTTCTTAGAAGAAATATGGCTAACATTCTAGTGTTCTTAATTTCTTTGATTTAACAATAAAATGTGGTGTTGCTCTGATAGAAATTTGGACAACATAAGAATGTATCATATTTTTCTCTTCCCATGTCTTGTTTATATAGAAAATTTTGAATCCATCTTCCTTCCCTTGGTTCAAGAGTGATAGTGACCCGAGAGTAGGACAAGATAATTACATTGAGGGCTACATATCTTTAGGGTGACCTCAAGTCAGTTATCCTTGACTAGCCATGTCAGAAAATCTCCTCCCCAAATGTGGGAAGTGGTCCCGGAACGCTGATTTTTCCCTTCCTTTCACTGCATGACTTTCGAAGAAAAATCCGCGCGGTCCTGCTTTTTTGCGTTTAACACAGTGCGCGGTCAAATTTTTTCCTTATAACCTTAGGAAAAGTTAAATTTTTTTAATGTCCACGATGTCTTCAGCTGGAAAATATTGATTTGTACCTTTTGGTGGAAAATTTCTAATTTCTTTTGTAGTGTATGATATTCTAGTGTTAAAAATAATCATTCCTATAAAAGGAATATTCCCAAGATCCCTCATAACTAGGGACTTGTTTCCAACAACATCTCTCTTCTCTTTGATGGAGATCATGATACCTTTAGATACTTGTAGAGCTCCTCCTTTCTTTACATAATTTATCAGAGTCTCCATGCATTCTCGATTGAGATGTATTAGCCAATTCTCTTCATCATCAGATGTTGATCACTTATCTTATCTTATCTTATGTGACCATATTTTCATTTCTCACAAAATTATCTTCTTTTCTTCACATATTGTTCCTAGGAACTTCTATACATAGTTCCTTGATATTTTTCAACCACCTCATATGAGTACACATTATGTTGATTTCATATTGTAAATATGTGAACTACATGCCTTCATACATATTTCCAGATGAAGGGATTCTTTTTATTCTATCACGCTCATGAATTAGAGAATTTACCTATGTTATCTGTAACTATATGATGAAATGAATTAATATATACATAATATTTTTCAACTTTTGGTCATCTAGACTTCCTTCGACAACTTCTTTTCCTTGATTGAAAGTACCTCATCTATATTGACATGATGCATTCCTTTGTCACCATACCATCATTCTTGTAAATGATGGATCCCACCCAAGGTGGAATGATTAGCGAGACACTTACTTCTTCTAGTAGAGGTGAACCCTCTAATGAATATTCAAACAAAGGATCTTTATTATCCTCATATTGAAAATTCTCCTTTCTAATAATGCTGATG
The DNA here is from genome assembly GCA_034641835.2 of Pinus albicaulis. Lineage (NCBI taxonomy): Eukaryota > Viridiplantae > Streptophyta > Pinopsida > Pinales > Pinaceae > Pinus > Pinus albicaulis. Next base: position 941,540,975 of record CM076583.1, on the reverse strand, counting down.
TATGATGAGTTATTTTTATCTTTTATCTTGTTATATGAATTTATTCCAACCATATATACTACTTATGATTTTATTGAGGTTCCAAGAGCTACTTCCTTTATTGTGATGATTGCTACAACCATGTATACTTTTACTTCAACTATCCTTTTAAGATTTTATAATGATGTCATGAGCTATTTCTTCAATCATATGCTTCTAATATGATGCATCCTGTTATACTTACAATGATTTATATCTGATAGTAATCCTTTGACCATGCTGAGGTATTTTCACCTCCTACTTATCCTTTCTTTATATCTGAGAGACCTTATTAGTGAATATCTATCCCTTCTTTCTTGGATTTATTCTCATCATGTTCTTCTAATTCTTCGGTGATATGTGCTTTAATTATTTATTTCCTTTTCTTTTTGTCCTTCTTAAGTTTCAGACAATATCTCTTGAAATTACCATATTCTTGCCAACCATAGCATTGGATTTTTGACATGCCAATCTTCTTCTTTCCTGAGGACTAAACTTCCCAAAATTTCATTTTCTCTTAGCCATGGAAGCAAATGCTTGAACTTGTTTTCTTGGTTCTACGTCGTTTTTTCCCTTCAACCTGGTTTCTTCAATCTTACACAATGACCAAAATTCACTGAATGGGTTGGATTCCTTATTTCCATAGATTCTTGATGAAAATTTGTCCCATTCATAAGGTAGTGCATCGAGCACCACAATGTTCATCTCTTTGTCAGAAATTATTTCCCCCAACTCTTGCAGTTTTCATTGTATTTGTGACACCATAATATGATATGAGGCTATCCATTCTTCCTTTGATACCTTCATCTTACATATCTTGATTCTAAAATATATCACTTCTCTTGCAATTCTTAATAAGAAAAATTATACCAGTTTGTCATAGATGTCTTTTGAATTATCCATTTTTTCCACATAAGGGATGAGGGAATTGTTTATTGATTCTATAAGGATTCTTTGAGCCCTTATTTCCCCTTTCATATATTTTGCTAGAGTTTCAACTTATTCTTTTGGTGGTTCTACAATTGAACCCTTAACATGTCCAATGAATTCATTTTTTATGAGGATAAAATTCGTCCTCTTCTTCCATGTAAGGAAATTTGATGACCCAACCAAATTATTCCTCTCCTTGAAAAATGAAGTCATTTTGATATTAGATTCAGTTATATATATAAGGATACTTACTTATCAAGTGAATATTATCCTTTAATGGTGATATATTCAACTTGATTCCTTATTTATTTTTATGATGATGTTTGCTTCCTTGAAGATGACAATACTTTTTTCTAGAGATGTATTTAATCAAATATTCTTAAGATGTGATCCTTACTTCAATGAGAGGGAGACCACCTTGATTATGATTGCAACACTTCTTCTTGTTTCTTTAGAATGTGGAGTATTAAATATGCTTCTAATGTATAGTTATTATTTTATTAGAAGTAGGGTCCTTGAGGTCTTTCCTTTCCTTGAGATGATGATTGTAAAATGTGTGAGCTTCCCAAAAATTCTTCAAGTGTGGAACCCTTATTTGGATGAGCTAGGGTTTTGAGGTGTTTTATGATATTCCTTAGTTTCTTCCTTGATGGTTCTATGTCCTCTTTTATTCCTTGAACTTTCTTGATATTCCTTTTGATGTTACTTCTACAAGCTGTCTTTCCTTTTCTTTTCACCTTAGCCCTGATACCATTTTGATTAATATAGGGGCAACTAGGTTAGGCAATTTAACTTAATTTGATAACTACTTGTGATATATATTACTTAAATTTATTAAATTATTCTTTCTCTTTATTATTTTTATTTTATTATCATCAAACTACTACCAAACCATAAATAACAATGATACAAGAGGACATAAGATATATGCGATCAACCAGGGCCAAAACTTATCCTAATAAGGGGAAGGCCCCCAAAAAATATTCTCTTCTTATAGAAATTCAATTGAATAATTCCAAGTCCTATGACCCTTTACCAATACCCTTCCAATTCCAAGTTAAAATTTATTATTAATGAACTTTCTTCTAGCTACTTTGACCTAGCATCTTCCAACAACTTCGACCCCCAACAACTTCAACCCAAAAAATTTCAACAACTTCGACCCCCAACAAATTTCCAACAACTTTCCAACACTTAAAATTGCCCAAAAAGTTTCCATCACTTTGAATTTCCCAAAAAACATTCATCACTTCAACTTGCCCAAAACATTTCCAACACTTCGACTTGCCCAAAAACTTTCCAACACTTTTAATTTCCCAACAACTTTCCAACACATTGAGTTTCCTAACAACTTTACAGTACTTCAACTTTCCATAATTTCCACACCCGTGAGGAGAAGATAACCAAAAAACAATATTATAAAATTTCATTCCTTTAGTTTTCCCATTCTTCACACTCCTTCTCTTCCTTGATCAAATTTCTTGTGGTGAGTGAGTGTCTTTCAAGTGAGGATGAAGTGTCTTATATATAGGCTTCAAAAGGTGTTGAATACCCTTTCATGAGGTTGAATTTATCCTTCATTTAGGTGAACTTGTTGTTACTTGCTCGACAAAGTCTTGGAGGCTCTTTGAATTAATTATTGACTCAAACAAATTTTATTTACAATATGTAACATGCCAAAAATGGTCTTCCATACATGACAATGACTCAATTGACTTGTAGACTCAATGAAAATCCCTACAAGCACTCAATGGGTGCTTGAACTAAAAATAAATTTCCCTGGAGCATGAAATCCATGCCTCAAGAATAAAAATAATAAATTTAATTTTCTCTTTACATAAAATACATAAAATCATGGTTACATATGTCATTATGAAGACTGAACCTAGTTACATATTTCAACTGAATCCAAAATATCTAAAAAGTGGATCTAGCTCCCTTAGATCCTCACAATTACTTGAGTGAATCGAATGCTAGTAGATCCTCAAGATGTAGATGAGTAATTTTAGGGATCAAGTTGAGTTGTAAGTGAGTAAATGCAAGATAAAATCATCCTACATCTCCTCCAACTTCCTCCAACATTCCTCTTCATATTAAATGAACTCAAAATTACTCTCTTTCCCACATTAACCACATTAGGCCACAATGTATAACAAACATACTTTAGTCTCCCTATTAAGAACATTATAACCAAAATATGTTAATAAATAAGACGAAAAGAGGAAACTATAGTGTTAGTATGAATCTTAATTCCAAGCATACGAAAAAAGACCACTTTAGCTGCGCATAACAAACAACCGTAACAACAAATATGGTTGCTAATATCCTCAGATCTGCGGTTAGGTGATCAAGATAAATGCTGCAAAAATCTAGATCTATGCATTAGAAGACATTAAGCAGTAGAAAAAACAAGATTTACTCCATGCATCCAATATAGAAGACAAGAATATATCGAATGAATTTGTATTAATGGCCCCTGAGAGGAAAACACAAGAGGGTTTTCCTTGTTCTCCTCATTGGGATGGGTTCTTGTAAATTCTCATCACTTCAGATCTAGAATTCCTCTCTCTTGATGGCGTAGAAAACCTAGACAAAAATGGTAGCAAAATATGACTATGATGGTGGATCAATAGTCAGACCAAAAGTATAGATCCAGAGTGATATTTAGGCAACAAAAGGTGGTAAATGAATGGGAAAACCCTTCTATTTATAACAAAAGATTGGGTTAGTCTAGATATTGGTGCATACTTAAAATATTAGTAACCAAATCAAGATCCAAATTTTATGGAATATTTTATTATATTTGTTGGAGGGAAAAGGAATTTGACTTGGGTCAAATCCCTTTGTTTGTAAATAATAAATAAATAAATGATTTATTTATCATTTTAAGGATGTGGTTGAGTAATAATCAAATAAATAATGATTTATATAATTATTTAAGGGTGATTTAGTCATATTTAACAAAGAACATTATTTAAATAAGGTTTAAATGATTATTATTAGAAAAAAATAAGATAAATAATGATTTATCTAATTAATTTCCTTGTTTTGGGTTAAATATAACCAGAATTATTAATTAAACTGCTGTTTAACTAATTATTTCTTGAGGAAAATCAAACAAATATATATTTATTTAATATTTCCTCATGGGGTTTCCTATTTAGACCATAAACAACTTAATAAAGGTGGTTTACTAAGTTATTTTCATAGTGAAAGCAATTTTACTTGGGGTAAAATTGGTCTTACATGGTGTACTTGGGTCCATCTAATGGTAATAGGTTAGATGACCAAAAAATGGTGTAACAGATTTCCCCCCAGTGTGTGAGCGTTAGGACCTAATCGTATGACTGAAGTACGTTGTAAGAACTCAATCACTAGACATTGAAGGGGAAGTAAAAGAAAGAGAAGTATAAGGTAGACCAAAGTGCTGAAAAGAACTAGACCCTAAGGAGGCGAGACTTACAAGTGCGATAAGTCTATTTGATGAGTACGTACCTATGCTATAGGTGGCGGGGGAGGAATACCTATGCCCATCGAGGAAAAGTACAAACAATAAGGCGTCTGGTAAACCACGAAACTTGCCAATATAGTACATGTTGGCATAAACATGAGCCAGACAAACAACACAATAATGAATCCCACATACATATTTTTCCTGGGATAACAGCCAGGACTTGTACAATAATATCTGAGTACATGAGGTATAAATGCAACCTATATGCCCCTGAAAACAGGAAAGGGCTCTGAAAATCTGACTGATATATGCAAACAAAAAGGCACTGCAAGCGGCTAAGGCCGACATCATCAAATGTATGGAGCTGCATCAAAGGCTGTGATGAAGAGGTCATCTAAGTATGTGGGGGGCTACTTGTAGGGCCACCCCCTCATGAGGGCTGAGACATCTCACACACCTGGGCATCATCGATATCAACTGCTGCATCACTGAACCATCAAGTATACGGATCTCAAACATGATGAAAGGAGCTGGAGCTGAGAAACAATCAAGTCAAAGGGAAATAAGGAGTCCCTTTGCCTGATTCAAGGCACCGAAAAAGAGTGGAAGTTGGAACCAAGATACACTACTTTCTAGACCTGTCTTCTGGAATGAATGAGCTAATGTCGACAGAAGGAGGTCCACCATAGGTGAGGCAATAAGGGATCCTCAACTAAGGCACGAGAGAAAATAATATAGCGACTAACAGACTAACACCAATGATGTTGATGGAATGGGGGGTACTGAGTAGCGAATGGATGAATTCCCTTGCTAGAGCATAAAGGGCATGTATGACCTGGCAGCGACTGACACAATATCATGAGGGATAGGGGATAGTGGGACTGAAGGCCATAATGTGCGACACGAGAGAGGAACCAAGCATTGAAGGATGGATGAATATAACGGGATTCAAAGGGACTCGAGATAGACTCCATGAATGCAATGATGACTCAACTCAGATGCTCTAAACAAGGGTGACTCGATGGTGCTGCCACACAGAAAAAGTCCAATGGGGACCATGAAAACATGAGTACAAGATGGTAACTCATGACGAAAGTCGAAACGAGCGTAGACAAGTATGGGGAAAAAGTGGTGCCCCTCAGTACGAGTGTTGCAAGTGAAGAAATTTGATTTTCAGGAGGGGTGAAGTGACGCTTCTTGGAAAAAATGTGTCCTGGTGAAGTACCAAATCACTAAAAACTAACAAATACCCATTTTAGGGCTCGGTGAGAGCTTTCCAATAGTACAGACGGTTTGGTAAATGGGGCTACGTTGGGTTGCAGTGGGCGAAAGAAAAAATGGGGGTTTCTCTTTTAATAAGGTGCTTTCCCTCCAAATTCACTCATTTGCATGTTGAGTTGTGGTGAATGTAGAGAGGAGAGAAGGCCCTAAATCTTGCGGCGATCGTAGCGGACAAACCGACCGTTGGAATCGAGATCTGTCAGTTGAAGGTAAGAGGCATAACCATAATATTTATTTGCAGTGGATTAAAAGTTTAGATTAGGTCCCCAGGGCTCAAGAACAGACCCCTTCTCCTCCTCACAGTCGGGTCACACTTTTTGGGGCAAAAATTGCGACCTGGGTAGCAGGTTTTGAGCAAAAAACTGTGACCTGTCCTAGTTTTGGGCCTGAAAAGTACGACTTGTCAAGAAGGGGTTTTTTGGTGTTGCTTTTTGGCTGAGTACTGGTTTTTTATGATGAGATAAAGTATTTCCTATCTGTATTCTGAAAAATATGATGGTTTTGTGCAGATGTGGCATAATTATGGATCAACTGGAGAGAAAGAGACCTGGGCGCATTACGGTCGGAGATCCGGGAGGATCAGGGTGTCTGCAGTGCACTGGCCAGGTTTGGGGTTCTGAAGTTTGTGGAGAACCCTTTGATGAGAGATGGAGAGCCCTTATTGGCCTATATTGTCACTTATTGGGACCCGGACCATGAGGTATTTATAGTACAGGGGCACTGGATCGAGTTGATGGTCCAGGATATATATTTCCTGATTGGTCTCCCACCACTTGGGATGGTAGGGAATACTCAGCCAGTATTACCACAGGGGCAGAATATCATAGAGTTTGTAGAGCACCATTTTCGACTAGGTCTCCAAGTCAAGGGGACTCGGATACCCATCGGGGATTTGGAGAGGTTAGAGACCTGTGCTGTGGCCACAGTGGTGCTGCGGATCTTGGGAAACTAGGCACTTCATCACATCACTGGAGGGTAGAAGATGTTGGTGGAGAGTGTTTTGAGTGGAACCTACTATGGGTGGGCCCAGATGATACTGGTTGAAATGACAGTTGTCGCTATGCAAGCGGCAAGTGAATCATGAATGTGCATATGTTATAGTTTTGTGCTCGTTCTTCTTTGAGAAGATCCTGACACTTCGATCTCGCATACAATTCCAAGATGGGGGCCTGAGAGAGCCTAGGATATGCCGGTGGGGGTGACTACTATGCAGAGGAGGAGGTGGGGAAGTTGGGTGGGTGTTACAACCCGAGTTATTTGCTCATTGGGATCAGATGCCACTGTATATAGATGACTATCCCTATAGTGGGATGAGTTATTGTGGAGACTCGAATTTTCCACTGCCACTTGGTCGGATATGGGGGCCTAATGGTAAGTGAAAAATTGATAATATTTTATGTGCATATAAAGGTCTAGAATATTGTATGTGGTACTGATTCTTTCACTTTTGGTATGCAGATACAAAACCAGTAAAACTGGCCAGATATATGGGGTGACCTGTAGTATCGGGGACCACAAGACCTAGTGGAACGAGGTTGCAATTAAATGAGGATGTAGCAGCCCTCCTAGAGGATATCCGTCATAGATGTGAGAGGCTTTTGACCAGTGTTCTAGAGTGCGGCTGGAAGGACTTAGATGACCAGTACATAGAGCCATGTATTGGTCTACCTTCTGAGTGGCGAGGGGTCATGCGGCGCATGGCGATGGCTGGACAGGGTATGCATGATATACGAGCTGTGGGAGTAGAGCCACTGGCTCAGGATCCTCCAGATAATGATTAGTGTGTAGGGGCAGGTGGTGCCCCTAGTTTTGAGTTTTGTAACACGCTATGGGCATGTCATATGTATCAAAGTGGATGGACTCTAAAACATTTTATACCACACATATTATGGATATGCATCGTTTTGATATTTTTATGTTAATGTCTTGTGTTAAATGCGTGTGCTAAATTCCAATATAGAATATTATTTGCAATTTTATCTACATAGTGATTTTTTGCTCTAGGTACATGACTAAATGTAATGATTTCAAATTCATGCATCAAAAGCTTCACTCATAAATATCTTCTAAAAAGGATAGGATTATGCACATGATAGACACCATTCAATTGCATGACAAGAAGCAAGTAATCTAAACGAACATGAAGGTGGATAATGCAATGTGAATGGGCATCGGCTAATAAACCTCGTACTGCATCATATTCAGCCTGGTTACTGGTAGCAGTACCAATGCATGCCCTGTTCTAGAGAACAAGGGAGTGCAAGGGGGTAAAAATGGCCCAACTTGCCGAGGCTAGATTCTTGGAGTAGCAACTTGCACCATCAACAAAACCGATATAAGGTGTGGAAGGTAGGTCCATATGAAAGGTGCCACAAGACAATAAATGGAAGGATGATGAACAATGCCTTGCAACCTGAGCACAAAGTAGAGATCGTACAAACTCCGTAAGAGGGAGTGATCTGGGTAAGATGTCTACTACTCACATGCCAATGGTAAGGTGGAGTGTGGGAGCTACCAGAGGTGTAACTTATGCTGAGATCACGAAAGTCACCATGGGCACGGGTGGTGCTATCCCGTTGATGGGCGGGAAAGATGAAGTCAGGGGTGGATGTGGCTTCCATGATGTCATCATTGCAATAGAAGATGGAGTGACTGGAGGAAGGGAGACCACATGACGCGACGAAGCTACCTGACTCATCGTCATGAGAAGAAAGGTTCACATGCACATCATCACAGGGGATGATGGAAGAACAAGTAGATAAGGGATCTACTGATGTTGAGCCCAGGGTGATCGCTAAAGGGAGGTCAAGCGAAACAACAGGGGGAGTTTCAAAGGGAGCTTCCACCCAAGGTCTCATGGATGATGAAAGGTAGAGGATGGTGGCCGCAGGCTCCTTCATTTCGACATCAGGGGTAGGAGTGTCAATGGGAGTGGGTAAATCCTCATTTTGGCCTGTAGCATACTGCGTAAGTACAGGAGAGGCGGATTGGTTTTGTTCAATCTCGTACTCCTGAACTACGTCTAACGAGGCGTGGTAATGCGTAAGGCGGGGAAAATGGTGAGAATAATGGCCATGGAGATCACATAATGCACAAGGTTGGTTAGTGTGAATATTTTTAGGATTCTTGGCTGTGGTCGAGGAAGAAACAGGGGCTTCAGGGACCATAGAATCAGGGAATGAAAATTTAACCATGGGCTTGATACGGGGCAGTTCAGGACAGATATGGGTGTTATGGCCAATGAAATCACACAAAACACAGGGCTTTGTGGGTAGGGGAGGTGCAGGGTCTGTCGGGGCAGCCTTGTCCTTGGAGGCCCTCTTGCAAGCCTTTCCCTTCTTACCCGGAGCGGTTGCAATAGGAGGGGGATCCTGTTGAGGTGGTTGAGGCACTGTTGCAGCAGAAGATGTCATGGGGACTGGTTGAACCGGGGTCAAAGCAAGGTAAGGTTTGGGTTGACCTAGTAGGGTAGCGGCTGGAGGATCAAGGTACCAGACAGGAATCCCAAGGGTCAAGCTAGGAAGAGACAAGGTGGCCATGACAGGTGCCGTATATATTCGTGGTGGGGGAGCTAGGAACGGTATTTGACCGGAGGGGTAATGGCTAGGCAGGATGGCTCCTAAATCGTTAAGGCTTGGAGGAACCGTTCCAGGAGGGTAAAGAGGCTCATGAGTACTAGCTGAAGGGCCAAGAGGAGGAGGTCCAGAAGGCTGAATTGGAGGGCTAGGAGAAGGCTACGGAGGGCGAGGAGGTTGCTAACTAATCAAGGCGGGCCTCTTGAGGGCAGTCCGAGACAATTGCATCATGAAAACATTTGACGAGCTGGGATCAGATATAGGAGGAGGAAGACTAGGGAATGTACCAAGCAGTGAGGAATCTTTGTAGAATCCAGGTGAAACACTGGTCAAAGGATTGACGGTTTGCTTGTTGGCCACCGAAGAGATAGTGGACTCAGGGGAGGTCTGAGACTTCGGTTCGTAATGTGTCAATTGGTAAATGGTGAATATATTTCCATTATGAGGGAAGGACATCTTGCAGTGGACTGCAGAAGGGACAACAGACATTACATAAGTGTAGCTATGACCCAATAGAATGTTGTAATCTAAGGGGGCATCTATCACTTCTATGTCAAAGAAAACAGTCTTACTCGCAAGAGTAATAGGACAATTGTGGAATAAGCCAATGGGCTTGGAGGTGTGGCCATCCCACACTCGGAGAGTGATCGTGGAAGAAGAAAACTCAGGTGATCCGAGTTTCTTCCAAACTGAAGCGAACATCACGCAAGTGGATGCCCCCTCATCAATAATGCACTAGGTAATGTTAGCGTTCCAGATCTTGACTGGGATTTGGAAGGCGACGGAATTAGGGAGAGGAGGATGTTATAACTGGTCAATATCAAATACAATCAATCGATCGCCGGAAGGATCTACAACGTCCATGGTAGATATTATAGCTTTTCATTGTGAAGGGAACGACTGGAGGAGTTCCAGCGTTGAATTGGTAGCAGGGGATTGTGCCAAATCATCGACTATGCTATACAAATGGGAAGCTTTGCTAGAAGCAGCATTTCGACGCAGTGGTCCCTTAGGGATCTTGGTATGAACCTCCTTCCTATGCTGAGGGATCTGCAAGGGACCCTTAGGTGTCGAAAGAGGCTTTGTAGAGACCGAAGGAGGCGGCTCGGGGACAGACGTAGTGGGAGGCTTGTTGTACTGACAGGACCGAGTCTGAAGATTGATGTCTACGGTTGAAGGTTGATCAGAGTTCATCATGAGAATCTGGTAATCAGGGGTACCAGACGGAAGAGGTTGGGTGGCCACCTGGCCTTTAGGTGGTTGGGTAGCCACAAATCCTTACCGAGGGAAAGGATTAGTAAGCACAGCCGGCTGGCTAGGTGCAACACTGGGAGGGACGGAAGGGGAGGCTTGCTATCCTCACTTGAGACTCCCATAGCTGTTGCATCTGTGGAAAAAGAGGACAATCATGTGTGTAATGGCCATGAACACTACAACAAGAATAAGGCTTGTTCGTGTGAACAAGCCTATCTTGCTTGGGCTGAGTGCCCTGTTGCTGGCTCTTAGTGTTAGGAGCATTACTTTGATTAGTTCCAAGATTACCAGGAACAACTTGATTTTGAGTGCCTTTGCTCTTTGTTTTTGAGGGAAGAGGATAAGTCACACCCTCCTGTGCATGCACCTGCCCCCGAGGGGGCAGTGGTTGCAGTTGCGGGGGTTGAGAAGGCAAGGGAGGAGGAGGTGCTAAAGTTGGGGGAGCTAGGGCACCAGGTTGTGGATACGGATAACAAGGAGGTTGGGTAACAGTGTGGTAAACAGGAGGTTGGGAAAGAAGGGGAAGCATGCCGTATCCTGGATACGTGCTACCGGGAGGGGAAAAAATGTAGGAGGTGCTGGCCCCCCCTGAGGAAAACCAGAGCCCATGGGAGGTTGAGCAATGATGACAACACAAACACGACACAAAGGAAAAAGTGACCAACAAGGGCAGGGAGGTGCAAGATCAACTGATAACAATGTCGAAACAAAGGCAAGGAGGTGTAGGATCAATTGATTTCAATGTTTTTAGAGTCTTTGCTTGGTGGTGTTAACCAAACCATTTTTCGCTTAGGGTGTGTGTGTAAAAGTGTGTAAATTTTAATTTTTAAACCCAGATGTTTGTAGAGAAAAAGAAAAAGTGTGCTGTATAGCTGTAAATAAACCTGCACATGACAGTATATAGGCCTGCAAAAACATAAAATAAACAGCTAACAATGCAATAATATAAACCCAAGGAGGCGTGTCTCTCAACAACTAGTCTATAGGCGAGTAAAAAAAATCAAAACACACTAAAAAAAGCTAATAGATCTAAGGTCAAGAGGGACAAGGATCTA
>CM076583.1:941473737-941529308 GCA_034641835.2 Pinus albicaulis | reverse complement strand
AAAGAAAAAAATCCGCGGGAAAGTGGTGCAGAAAACAACAACAAATCAGAGGAAAAATTATTGTAAACAAGGTGGTGAAAGGATATCTCCTAAAGAGAAACAGAGTGAACCCTAGAGGAAAACCCAAACAAAGCTAGATGAGGTGATTTGTATGGATAAAAAGCTGATCTGAAGCAGATCTGAAGGTAAGGTATCAGATCTGAAAAAATGGCCAAAGACTCTGAAATTTCAGACAACCTGCAACAACAAAAACTCTTCCACGAAAAGTGGAGGGTATTGAAGCCCTAGGGGGCTAGGTTCCCACTTATTTGAGCGAAAAAAACAAGTATAGGTCCAAAACGGGTGGAGACGGAGGTCATACAACCCTGAATAGAGGCTCAGACAAACCCAAAAAACTTTCAGAAAAGTCCCTGCAAAAGGTCCAGGTCGTAGTTTCTAACCTAGTTTCATCAGAGGTCATAGTTTTTGGGCTGAAAAGTGCATCCTGAAGGTCTAGGTCGCATATTTTGGGCCAAAATGTGTGACCTGCACTTTCGGCACTCTCGGCGGAAAGTTTTAGAAAAAATTTTCGCCTCAGCTGCGGCTGATGTCTGTCACCTACGCAATAGGTCCGAAAACACACGAAAGTCAGAATTTTTATTGTTTTAGGGTTTTATAGGTTAAAAACAACATAAAGAAGAGAAAAAAAAAGGGGCTGAAGAGAAATCCTAGGGTTTGAAGCAGCTGGATATGCAAGGATCAGAAATATGACAGCGGTCGTAATCGTAAACCTGTGTGGAGTCGCCAGTTGTTAGTATGAATCTTAATTCCAAGCGTACGAAAAAAGACCACTTTAGCTGTGCATAACAAAAAACCCTAACAAAAAATATGGCTTCTACAGATCTGCGGTTAGGTGATCAAGATAAATGCTGCAAAAATCTAGATCTATGCATTAGAAGACATTAAGTGGTAGAAAAAACAAGATTTACTCCATGCATCCAATAGACAAGACAAGAATATATCGAATGAATTTTGTATTAATGGCACCTGGGAGGATGACACAAGAGGGTTTTCCCTGTTCTCCTCAATGGGATGGGTTCTTGTAAGTCCTCAACACTTTAGATCTAGAATTCCTCTCCCTTGATGTTGTAGAAAACCTAGACAAAAATGGTAGCAAAATATGACTATGATGGTGGATCAATAGTCAGATCAAAAGTATAGATCCAGAGTGATCTTTAAGCAACAAAAGATGGTAAATGAATGGGAAAACCCTTCTATTTATAACAAAATATTGAGTTAGTCTAGATATTGGTGCATAATTAAAATATTATTAACCAAATCAAGATCCAACTTCTATGGAATATTTTATTATATTTGTTGGAGGGAAAAGGAATTTGACTTGGGTCACATCCCTTTATTTGTAAATAATAAATAAATAAATGATTTATTTATCATTTTAAGGATGTGGTTGAGTAATAATCAAATAAATAATGATTTATTTAATTATTTAAGGGTGATTTAGTCATATTTAACAAAGAACATTATTTAAATAATTATTCTTAGAAAATAATAAGATAAATACTGATTTATCTAATTAATTTCCTTGTTTTAGGTTAAATATAACCAAGAATATTAATTAAAATGTTGTTTAACTAATTATTCCTTGAGGAAAATAAAAAAAATGTATATTTATTTAATATTTCCTCATGGGGTTTCCTGTTTAACCATAAACAACTTAATAAAGGTGGTTTACTAAGTTATTTTCATAGTGAAAGCAATTTTAATTGGGGTAAAATTGGTCTTACATGGTGTACTTGGGTCCATCTAATGGTAATAGGTTAGATGACCAAAATATGGTGTAACATATAGGTTTGAGGATGGAAAAATGGGCCTTATGATATACCTATTTATGGGGTACATCATCACCTCCCTGTTGAAGATGTTTCTCACCCTATGAGAAACTTACTCATTGATCTAAATCTCATGCATTGCCCTGGTGGATTTTTTAACATCCCAAAGCACCTCATATGGTTTCATTTTTGTGGATAAAAACTTGCATTTTCCTCTATTTTTTCCCACTCCATTTGTTCCTTTTCTTGGTCTCTTCTTTCCTGTAGGCCCAATAACAAAGTATGGCTAAGATTTAACCATATCCAATTGACCTTCAACCTTTGAAAAATTCTCTTGTAGAGTGGGTTCCTTTCTAGGGAATTATTCAACCTCTCAGGGGAGTGGTATTCCTTGATTTGTAGACTGTGGGGAAGAGCATGCCATCTCCTCTGGTAGGCCTACAAAATCTCAGTCCCCAAAATCCTAAAAATTTATTCAAAATGGAGGATAACTTGCTCTTGTTTCTATAGGAAGCGAGGGGCTAATTTAGGGTCTGAAAAGATGAGGTTGTGGTTTCTTATGATACCCTTGAGGTTTGTTAATTATATTATGATATATAGAGGCTCACTTGCTTCCTTGGCCATAAATTTCTTCACTTCCTCAACGCCTTCTTCTTCATGGACAAGTGATCTGTTTATGATAGCTTGAGGATTATATCAATTTTTACAAGTGAATAAACTAGGTTTTTAAGCCTATTATTTCAAATTCTTAAAAACATAAACATGAAATAAAAGTTCAGTTTTTGCAGAAAACATGAGACAACACCACCATAACAGCAAACAAAATACAACAAATGATGAAGGAGTTCACCCCTCCTAGTCTACATCTCCTGGTCCAACTTCCAATTGTTGGGCCTCTTTAATTATGCTAAAAAAATGGCATTTACATCAAGTTAAATTGCTCAAAAGGCTTCAAAAATAGCTCCAATGGCTTCAGAACTATCAAAAACCCATGTTTAGCCTTTTTTTGCTCCTAAAAAGGCCAAAAGTTGAAAATGATATCCTCCTGCCAAGTTTCTCTGCTATTCGTTCTACAAATCGCACCAGTCTTCAGTATGTCATAATTTTTTTGGCTTTGTCAGCCACGCGGGGCGACAAATGTTCCTCACATTGGTGGGATTCCCGCCACGCCAGGTGAAATTTTTAGCCTGGTTAATTGGGCTGGTGAGCCCACTGTTTGGCTAAAAACACACCACATTGCGAAATCTCCGCCATTGATTTCGTATTTTCCTACTAGAGTTTATTGCTAACTGTGGCATATAATGCTGGTTGCATTCACATGTGGTGGAACAAAATTTTGGTTAGAGGAACCTGCCATCATTAATGTAGCATTAACCATTGACTATGCATGTGACCTGTTCGCTGAATTGTTAACATAACAATTATCAATCCTAATCCAGACCTGACATCTTATGTGACTATTGCATGTGGCCAGTTGACATCACCGCCAGTATTAACACCCATTCCAAAGGTTTAAACTGTCACATTTAATCACTGATATATGTTTCAAACTTTGGGTTTGGTGGGTTTCATATATGGTTTGTAACATATATATCTGCCGAGTCATGCGACATAAACTTTGGTTAATCGTGGTTTGTGGGTATATAAATCTCCACCAATATAACATATCACGTTCCAAATTTGGTATAAAGGTTTTTAACATATGACATATTTCAGGGCTGAGGTTAGCCCCTAACCCTGGTCTGTGGACCGGGATCAGGGGTTAACCCCGGTCCCAACCCCCGATGCGAAATGTAATAAAGTTTATATGGGCATGAGAACATCATGGGTTAAGAAACATCTGCAGAGTGGAGAATCAGAGGATTTTTTGTGTTGTTGGAGGCCTTGTGTTCAATCCCCGCTGTCACTGCTCGACTCTTAAAACTTTTTTGGTGGCCACCAGGAGACCACGTGGTAGCCTCTGGTTGGCCCACGTGGTCCCTCTTGGTTGGTCCATGTCAAATCCACCATTAAGCAATATAAATCGACCATCCACGAACCAAAAAAATTGTGCCAAGTGTCCAACAGAGATTGACAAACCAAACATAGTCAACCTCTCTAGTCAGGGCCCAGTTAGCTATACAGAATGCTAAATGTGCAACCTTGTACATCCAGAAACTAAAATTTTTTGTTGTTTCCACAAATGAAAAAAAATCAATTACAGGAACATACGATGTCAGCTTTGTGCGAAATGAGTTGTGTTATATTCAAAATGACAAGATCTACGCGATCATTCTAGTTTCAAACCATTCCGAAAACTTTGAAATTTGAGCATCAATTGATCCATTGGATCATTCCTCCCCGCTAGACGCTTTTGGACCTCCAAAATATTTTTACTAGTCAATAAATATATGAGGGTACAACTCCCTCACCATTCCAGTCTCAATCCATTGAAAATTGGTTGAATGTGACATTTTAGCTTTTCATGAAATTGATCATTTTCCTTGAATTTGGAGACCTTGACTTGCTTTCATAGATACCATCTTGCTTCAATTTCCCAAAACATGCAGAAAAAAAATCTGTCCTTGAAGGAACAAACACATTCTCTCCTCGGTCTTCAATCAAAGGAAACTTAAACAACTTCAAATTCTTCTCACCTTGAACACTGTCGACACGACGATGCTTGACATGTTTAGTCTCACGCTTGGTTCGACCCTTGACCAAATGCGATCGCCATTGCCATGAAACATTCCATTTTAAAGAAAAAGCTTTTTGAAACCCACAAGAAGAACTTTTGGACCCAACGCCTTATTTTTCAAATTTCTTTTGCACTTGCTCTTTTACCTTTTCACTCTCTAGCACCAGTGTATTGTTCACATCAGTGTTCAACACTGATGCATGTTGGTGCAATTTTACCTCATATTGTTTACTTATTTTAGGAGGAAACATGTTAGACTCCTGAAACATATTATCACACCCATTAGAAACCTTAATGAAATTAGATTTTTAATTTGATGCATTTCTTTGAAAGGCCTCATTCACAACATCCTTATACTTGAACATTAACAAAGCAAAATTCTGACTAGCATTCACAATTCTCTTCATTTGTCCAACATTCATAAGAGACAAAATCATCTTATTACTATGCGCTCTAAGATTGTACTCAATCCCATTCTTGAACAAGTGATACTTATTCTCATGGCGATGAAATATTTCTCTCCTATCATAATGATATGGGCTACTTAAAACTATACCACAAATATCAAGCAGAGTTACATCAAGTTCAACTTCATCAAGAAATTTTTTAGTGATTGCAAATCTAAGGATGCACCTCCTTGTAACCTGCAAAATTTCATTCTCAAATAACTGAACTAAAGGATATGGTGTAGGATGTGGAATTTTATCTAAGTTTAAATTCTTGACTATGTCCTTTGAAATAAGATTTTCTTGTGAACCACTCTCAAACAATGTGTCAATCTTGGTATGTTTCGAAACAACTCTAATATGGAAAAGCTCAATTCTTGTTTATTCATCTTGAATATCATTAAGAAAACTTGAAGAAATCTCACTTTATATGTTCTTACCTTTCAAAACCATCACTGCGATCTTTGTTTCATCTCCAGAATCATAACCTAAATCATGTTGTATTGTTATAGTTGTCTTCTCCTTCTACTTGTTTTTCAACTTCGTGGGTCTCATTTTTGGATGAAGTTTCCAACAATGATCTTCATCATGTCCATATTCGGAAAAATGTTTTCATGTGAGTTTATCTTTCCCAAAATTTATGGATGCATTCTCCTTACCCTTACCCTTGGACTCAAAGGTATTCTCACTTGTCTCATCTGAAATACGTTTCCCTTTTTCCTCTATATGTGTGGCCTATACACAAACTTCATATAAACTTGTAGGATTAAACATGAGAATAGTATGTCTTAGGTAACTATGTAGACCTCCAATGTATTTCAACAAAGTTTCTTGAGATGTAAAATCTACACCCAATATTAGTGCCCTTCTCCTAAACTCTTGAGTCATTAGGGGAGTTTTGTGGTCTAAAATGGGCCTCCTAGGGAAATTATAAAACAATTGTGGAAATAATAAAATAATATTAGATTACATCATCAAATTTTAGAGGGAAAAAAGCAAAAAATATTTTGTCAACTCATATTTTCAACTTATCTCCTTATGGGGTTACACAAATTTCGAGCATAAACACTTGTTGGATGCAGATTTTGATTCCTCATCCAAGGAGTACTCATGTTGCATACTTTAGATGGACCCTGCTACATGAAAACTTACAAATACATGAAAAACGTGATTGCAATCATGTTTTTCATGTATGTTTCATTTTTCATGTATCAGGGTCTATCGAATGTATGCAACATGGGCACTCCTTGGATGAGGAATTAAATTTTGCATCCAACGAGTACTCCTGTTCAAAATTTGAGGAAAACCTTAGGAGGAGAATTTTAAAATACGAGTTGAAAAAGTAGTTTTTATTATTTTATTATTTTTTAAGCTTTGTACTTTTTTACTCCAAAAATGGTGAATCATCCCCCATGGTTGACATCATCATCTTGAATCCTATTGGTTCTTATAAAGTTTATTTTGGTTGTACGTTTTTATTAGGAGGCCCATTTTAGACCTAAAAATTCCCCTAATGATAGCTTTTCACACTTTGTCCCTTTCATTGTCTAAAGTTTTTCCAATCCATTATAGTTTTATGCATGTATGCTAATGGATAAAATTGTCTTCTCAAGGCAGCAACAAAGTCATTCCAAGATGTTAATACCTTACCATGTTTCTTCATTTCTTCTTGAGTTTTGGCTTCCTACCAAATAAAAGCTACACTTTACAATCTTAATGAAGCAAGCTTAATCTTGGTGTCATCATCCTTGATCCTTTGTATCCTGCAATTCACTTCAATCCGATGTACCCAATTATCTAATATTTCAACATTTACCTCTCCATCATATATAGGAAAATCAAATGTTATGTCAAGTTTCAGAAATGGAGTTTTACCATGACCTTTTGGAGATTGTGGAGGTGTTTGTGAAGGGCATGTTTTGAAGAAGATGACAGCAGAGATGATGGTGAGGATGGATGTGAAGAGAAAAGTGGTGTCAAAGGTGGTTTGTCACCATTCCTCCATTAACTTTTGGAGTCTTTTCCCCATCTCCTCCATCTCCTTTAAGATTTATCTCCCTTTGGAGGATTAGAGCTCTCACCTTACAACATTGTGTTTCTGTCTTCATATATAACTTTCACCATTTGTGTCATATTAAAGAATGTGTTTTTGAAAGCTTTTTCATCCTCTGACATATTTTCACACTCTCCTTCATGTGACATGCTTGCTGAAGCTTTAGGTACAATTTGAGGTGAAATTTGTGTTGGAGATTGTGGTAAACTTGCTCTCCTTGACCTTGACCTAACTTGAGGACTTGCAACCACAAGATTTCCTTATCCTCTCTTGAGCTTCAACCTTGTAAGCATTAGAAACACTTGCAAACAAATTAATCCATCATTGCAACAAAGAAACCTAAGCTCTAATACCAAACTGATATGTATGTGATAGCTAGAGGATTATGTCAATTTTTTCTGGTGAATAGACTAGGTTTTTAAGACTCTTATGTCAAATTCTTAAACACATAAACATGAATTAAAATTTCAGTCTTTTCAGAAAGCATGAGACAACATAACCATAACATCAAACATAAAACAAAAAATTATGAAGGAGTTCACCCCTCCTGGGCTACATCTCTTGGTCCAACTTCCAATGGTTGGGCCTCTTTCATTATGCTAAAAAAATGGTGTTTACATAAATTTATAGTGCTCAAATGGATTAAAAAATAGCTCTAATGGCTTCAGAATTGTCAAAAACCCCTGTCTAGCCTTTTTATGCTCCCCAAAAGCTCAAAAACTAAAAATTATATCCTCCTCCCAAGTTTTTATACTATTCGTTCTACAAATCACATCTGTTTACAATTTTTACTCCATTTTTGGGCTTTGTTGACCACGTGGGGCGAAAAAATTTCCCCGCATTGGCAGGATTCCTGTCATGCCGGGTGCAAATTATCGCCTGGTTAATCAGGTTGGTGAGCTCACTATCTAGCTAAAAACACAACATGCTGCGAAATCTTTGCCATTGATTTTGTATTTTTCCCATCGGATTTCAATGCTAACCATGGCATATAATGCTGGTTGCATTCACATGTGGTGGAAGGGTGGTTTGGTTAGCGAAACCCATCACCGTTAATCGTAGCATCAACCGTTGGAAATAACCGTTGACTATGCATGTGACCTATTCAACGAATCGTTAACATAACGATTATCAACCCTGCTCCAAACTTGACATCATATGTGACTACTGCATGTGGCTAGTTGACATCACCACTGGTGTTAACACTCATTCCAAAGGTTTAAAATACCACGTTTAACTGTCGATATATGTTTCAAATTTTGGGTATGACGCGTTTCATATATGGTTTGTAACATATATATTCAACGGGTCACACAACATAAATTTTGGTTAATCGTTGATCTGAAAATGGATTTTACTTGAAAAGGGTGCAAGGTATCCATTTTCATTTATGTAAATGAGTGCAAATGCTCCAAATTTTAAATCTAAAAATGTGAGAACTTCTTATTTCCAATACAAAGATAGACTGTAGGGGCATTTACCAGATATGTCACCTTTCAAAGAAAGGATGAATCCAGAAGCTACCTGGCCCTCTTACAGACTCTGCCTAAAGAAATAATAGAAGTAAACACTCAAACTTAATTAAAATTACCTTACTCAAACTTGACATTATGCGGAATTTTTGCTTGGAAGAGGTGTATGTATTTTCTTCTGTTTATGTGTTTTAAGTTTATTTGTTTTTGCTGAAACTTAACATGTATATCAGCAACATAATTCAGCCATATAATAAAAAAACACAACAGCAATATAATATAGAAGTTCACCCCAACTCTTGGGCTACATCTCCTTTGAGCTTCGTCAACATGACTAGACTCTTTGGGATTAAGGTACTTAAATTATTTTACAAGCTCCACACTTAACCACAATGAATACGAAAATGATTCAAAGGGCTGAGAATACCATTTTAAATCCCTTTAATGGCTATCCAATTCCTGCAAACAACTTTAGGTTTCCATGGACACACATCCTTCTGTTGGTGAACTAAGCTTCTCTAAGCTTCTAAATGGCACAAAATCCCTCAGATTTCCATTTCTTCTCCTAAAACCACTATTGCTGCATCCAATAATGATCAGACATCAAATACCAACTGATAAATTTCTTACATTAAGCACAACATCCCCAAAAATGGCTCTCCTCCACAGTTTGCCCAGGGCTGCCCACGACTTCATATCAACTTCTCGAGCCGTAGAAGTACTCAAAATAATCTGAAACCACTTCCATTGGTTCCATAATGACTGAAATAGTCAATATAGAGTTTTTTTTCATCAGAAACGGCCTCCGGCTGCTCCGGTTTCGCCTACACACTCTGTTTGGAAAATGGCCTCTAGAACTTAAATGAAGTTTTTCGGCTTTCTAAAGTTCTTAACAGGCTCTGAAAACCATCTAAACATATTCAAAAGGCATGAAATAGCTAATAATACCTATTCATTTACCTTAAACAGAGAAACACAGTCCAATATACAACCTTCTCCTTCCAGGCCCTAATGGCTCCTTCATTTTCTTCGATGCTTAAATCTCTGAAGATGACCTCTGTTAGATTTCAGACCTGCTCCATTGAGTCTAGAAGGTCAAAGAGACCCAAAAAAAAAAAAAAAAAAAATTCACTCCAAAAGGATCTCCCATGTGAAAGATATGTCCAACTAAAGTTTTTGCCCAATGTTAGGCAAAAATCCCAGAAAAGGTGGACCAAATTTAGTTAACTGTAGTTAAATGTGGAGGCATCTCCTGATTTGGTGGCGCGCTACCAAATTTGGCGGGTGGTTAACTTCAATATTTAATGTTACATATTATGCGGTCACATGTCACCGCGTACCCGTCGGCATAATCTTTGGAGTTAACAGTTTTAAAAACCATAACATTAAAATTTTATTTAATACTCCGCCATAACATATGTGACCCAACTGCAATCTTAACCGTCACATTTTTTTGAATTCCTGCCAGTGGTAAGTCCCTCTGGTCATGGCGTAAGGTTCTATGAACTTCCGCTCCACCTTTAAGCCTCCATTGACTATACGTGACCTCCATTAAAAGCAAACCCACGTGCCTTTAAACACCTCATTCAGGTAACCAAGCACATGACTTAAACCCCCACGTAACCTTTGAACGTAAACCCATGTGATTTTATGTTTGCACTTTGTCTTTTATTAATGTGGATTTTGGGTTTTAAAACTTTGCATTAATTTAATGTGTGGTTTAATTAATTTAATTAAGTTTCTAATGTTTAATATATATATATATATAAATATTAATATAATATATATATATATATATATATATATATATATATATATATATATAAATATTAACATAATATATGATTGTTTAAAATAAAATAAAATATTAAATTTTTATATATATAAAAAACATTAATTAAACTATAATTAAAATAAAAAAATTGTCAACACATAAATTTATCATTACCCATTCAACATTAGAGGTTATTAGGCGATTTCAAAGTGCAACAACTTCTTCATACGGTAACGGATTTGAGTGTCGTTCGCGGCGCCGTGATCATATCGTCGAGGCCTATCCCGTCGCTTGGGTTCTAATTAAATTTGAGCACTTTCATTTTTGAGCTTTTTCCCAAGCTCAGATTTGAGCTCCTGATCAATCGTGGTTTATGGTTATACAAATCTCCACCAACATAAAATATCACGTTCCAACTTTGGTATAAAGGTTTTTAGCATATGACATATTTTGGGGCTGGGGTTAGCCCCTAATCCTGGTCTGCGGACCGCGGTCGGGGGTTAACCCTGGTCCCAATCTCTGATGCTAAATGTAATAAAGTTTATATATTCATGAGAACTATATGAGTTAAGAAACACTTGTAGAGCGGATGATCGGAGGCTTTTCTATGTTGTTGGAGGTCTTGTGTTCGATCCCCAGTGTTGCTGCTCGACCCTTAACAAAATTTTGGTGGCCACCAGGAGGCCACGTGGCAACCTCTATTTGGCCCATGTGGTCACTCTTGGTTGGTCCATGTCAAATCAACCATTAACCAATAGAAATCGAGCAACCACGAACCAACATAATTATGCCAAGTTTCCAACAGGGATTGGCCAACCAAACATAGTCATCCTTTTTGGTCAGGGTCGAGTCAGCAATACAGACTGCTGACTGTACAACCATGTAGAGTCAAAAACTATTTTTTTTGTTTTTGTTTCCACAAACAAACATAATTCAACTACAAGAGCATACGGTGTCGGTTTTGTGTGAAACGAGTTGCACCAGATTCAAAACGACGAGATCTACGTGATTGTTCTAGTTTCGAAACTTTCTGAAAAATTTGAATTTTGAGCATAATCCACTGGATCAAAAAGGAAAGAGGCAAGTGCCATTACCTATGCATATTCAAACCTTGAATTTCATGTTCATGTTTGTGAGGATTAGATTATTCATGTAGAGCTCAACTAATATAGCCCTATCTTTAGGGCCGACTTGTTGGAAAAAATCAATGAAATTCTTCTAATCCTGAAATCAGAGAGAGCCATATTGTGAATTTTTTTTTTATTTGAAATTGCAACCATTTTTCTATGAGGAAGATGTAATATGATTTTGATGTATGCCTATACTATATAGCCTCCATGGCCAAGCTTTCCATGGTGGTAAGTTGTGATTCATTCTCCTATAGCTTTTCTCTTAACCTCTAGTTTTTAATCGTAAGTAATCCCTCATGATTGACTATTTGAATCTTGATTCAACCATTTATTCATATTTTTTTCCATGATTCCTACATCCTCAAATTTCTTGGAATTAGTAATCTGCATCCACTGATGAGTCTAAATTCCCTCCTTTTCTAGCTCAAGTAGGATGGGGATTGAATTTTTTTTAGGTATGAATCATCCTTGTTCATAAAAATTGCTGTAGGACCCAAGATCAAGTTGTGGATCAGGATATTTGAGTTCTTGTGGTCATTCTTCTCCTTATTGAGGTGCTACTACTCCTTCCTATAGCAGTGTATTCCTATCCTATAGTAGTTCTTCCCCTTCATATATCATTTCTTTTTCTTCCAATAGCTTGGAAGTTTCTGCTTCTAATTTCTTGTCTCTAGATGCCCTAGTGGTTGGCCTTCTTATGTATGTTTGAGGCTACTTTACCTTGGCTTTGAGGGAGGTGACTTCCTCAATTTTCCCTTTGAATCATCTTAATTCTCCTTCTCGGTGTCTAGAATATTCTTTAATTGTAATTGGTATTGCTAAAGGAGGCTGGGGCTTCCCTTGTTTGATCCTAGTTCTCTTCCTTCTCTTGAAATATAAGGGGCCTTGATTGGGTTTCATCATTTTGGTTTTATTAAGTGCAATAAGGGCTTCTAGTATGGAAAAAACATCTTTTTTTTTATTCCCTTCCGAGGGGCTTACATGTTGCTTTTGTCTCCTCTTCTCCCAAGGCCTACAAGGCTCCTCAAGGGTCTATTTTGATGCTCCCGGTTCCCCCCATTTTCCCTCCTTTCCTTCTCTATTATGTTATTCCATATTTATTTTTTCTCTTCAAATTATTTCTCCTTTTTATATTCTTCTTTAACATAACTTTTTTTGGCTCCCTCTTCATGTTCTGTTAGAGCTTAGGCTCGACTCTCAATGAAGGCCTCCTTGTCCATGTCCAAAAAATTAGTCCATAACATAGGTTTATTGAGGTGACTCAAGGCATTAAAAAAATGACCCTGATGAGGCCATGGTGAGAAATTTACTGGTGCTTCCCTTCTCTCACCCTTTGTCTCATTTCAATCATAGGATGAAGGAGAAAGTGGGGAATTTCGAGCCTGCTTTGGATGGAAAATTCTACCTGGAACCTCAACTCATAGAGTCTTCTAAAATGATAGGCATACATAACACTTAACCTTCCTTCACACAATATGTATTTCAATATGTGATAAGTCACTTCATCCCATGTGTAAGGAAGATTCTCCCTTCTAACTCCATTCTTGTCTTCAACTAAATTTTCTTTAGGGAGGAAGAAATTCTTCTTGGCTATGATGGCTTCTATCCTATCCTCCTTTCCCCATCTAAATCCTAGGGTAGTGTGGTCACTCTACTAATTAAAATACAATCAAATGGATGGAAAGTCCTCTTACAAAAATGATGGCACTATCTTCCCCCTGAGAGTGAAGGGCCATAAAAAATTCATGGGTTATTTCATCATCATACCCATTTAGTTTTTCAAAGGATCTCATCCATTGGTGTCTTATGAAGACATATTTGACAAGAGTATGTTGGTGCATTATTTTAGTGTATGTGGGTTCCCTTCTATTGAAACCCCCTCCCATGTTTCCTACACCTGATTCCTCAAGTTTCCTCACATAATTTTATATAAGTTGTTGTGCTCTTAGCAACTTAGGGTTTCAAGAGAGAGGTGAGAGGGTTGGTGCTCTTATTCTGGCAAGAGGGAAGATAATTACATGCTAAATTAGAAAAAAATTAACTTTACTTCCACCTCTGATCCGGGTCTGTCAACTACCAGATTTACCCATGATCTTTTACTTCCGTGATGTTGTTAGAATTGTATTTTAAAAGAGCATAAAATAGCACATATGCATGTTGTAAAGAAGGGGAACAAGACTACCATCAACAACATAAAAACACGAGACATTGATAACGAAGTTCACCCAATGTGGGCTACGTCTCCGAGCCTAGTGTCAAAATGGGGTAGGCCGTTTCATATAGTGCTGTAAATAGGAAGATGTACATGGATGTTGTTCATACAAGGATGCACACTCAACATGAGTTTCTTGTCTCTCCACGAGACTTTCCGCTACAGGAACTATCACTCAAAATGGACCTCCTATCAGCATGACATAATCTCACATGAAGCAAAATAATATCCCGCAACATGCATCAAGCAAGGATATAGAAATAATAATACATCCCATAGAAAAAAGAGGCACATGATCAAACAAAATATACCTCAACCCTTGGAGTTAGCTAAAGAAGTGGATGCTCAATGGATGAATCTAGATGTACCGTTGAACTCGTGGTGTCGAGGGAGGCTAGAATCGACTATCCACACTTGAGAATCGGACACCGTCACTCCAATCTAGAAAATGGCCAAAATATGGGAAGCTCTATTGCTGAAACGAACATTTCCATTGAGTTCCTATCGCCGATAGGTGTAAAATCAACATAAATTTTGTCGAAAATGGACTTCGACAAGTTTTGGGCCTTAAGGAATCTTTTTGATGCCCTCAAGATTCCTTAAGATTCTGTTCTATAGGGAATATGAAAATATGATGCTCAGATGAAAATTCTAGCTTTACCATCGTGTTCCCTGTGAAATTCTAGTTAAAATAATTGTAAAATTCATATCATTCTGACAAAATGAGAATTTACCTCACCATGGAATCTTTCAAGAATCATAGAATATTGTCTGCAAAAGATTCTCTGTCTTGAAAATCATGCCCACACATGATTCTGCTTTGGTCTGGCTCGTGGTTCCACACCTGCAAATAAAAATATATTCCTCGAACTCCACGCTGGTCTGAATTCTCTCCTTCCCTACTTGAATGACAATGAAAAGGAGTTTAAATATTATTTTGCGGGTAGAGTTTTCCAAGAGGTGCCTTGGCGCATTGGTTATGGGCGGCATTGTTAAGGTAGAGGTTGCGGATTTCAACCTCGCTGACCTTCTGCATTTGGAAAAACATTGGCACTCTTTGGCATTAGTTTGAATTTTGTTTTGGTTGTTGGGACCACCTCCTCGGGGGTCGACCACGTGGGCTGAGCAGGTTCGACCCCTGTCGGTCCTATCTTCTTTGTTGCATTTGGGTGGTTATACATAGCCTCTGGTAGCAGTTATACATATAAAAATATGGTGGGTGGGGTACGCTCCACACGGCCCCAACCCAACCTCCTTAACTTATACCTGTTATATATATGTCGTCGCCTTGTGTGTGGTGAGTTCCAGTGAGCGTGGTGGGGTTTACAACCTGTCCCCCAACAAAATTTTAAGTTATGATACGGTCTGACGAGGATGGTGGAGGTCATGGCTTGTCACCCCTATTTTTTAGTATATATTTTTGTTTTTTTAAAACCATAACGGTATTTTTAATTTTTTTCCAAAATAAGGGTTATTGGGAAATTTAACCATGCCACAATTATGCCCTTTTTCAAGAGCTAAGTTCCTTGCCAGTTGACGATGAATTTGTGGGACACTTAAACCTGGCCCACTACCCAACTTTGACCAAAAATTTGACTCGCTATAACTTCTCCATATAGGCTTAGATTGGAGATCCGTTCACATTATTGAAATCAAGGTGATGAGTACTTCAATTTGAACTTGGTTTGAGAGTCATATGGCCACTTTGAATTTTGACTATTTATGAGCCCTCTTGATCCCCTGAGGGTGTTTGGAGCCGCTTGGATTAGTCCTCCCCACTGCGGATCTTTTGGTCCACCAAAAGCATGAAAATAATCTGCAACTGATTTGTATCTTATCTGCACCACAAATGTCCTGAATGGTCACCCTTGATTCTCCTTCACCTTTGTCCTTCGAAGCCATAAGCGATGAACCGACACCTGCATTCTCTACAAACCTATAGTACAATATTTTGAAATTTAAATTCTTAAATAAGTGACCAATCTATGACCCAAGGATTCCCCACACTTGCCAAGAGTTTATAACCATACTTTGTGGTCAATTTTACATCAAATGGAATCAATACCTTAGCTATCAATACAAGGAAAAAATATCATTGTGGCATCATAAGTGATGGAAAACACATCATCACTTTTACATTTTAAATTTCAACATATGATTTACAAAGTAAGGGAAAACACACTACGAAACCTAGAAAAACCATATCTCAATTATCAAAGTGAATGGGTCATCTCTCTATGGCGCATTTTCTTGTCGAACAATTGTTTCAACTGGTTCATGTATGGACACTTTGTCCTTGAGACGCCGATCTAGATGGATCCTCCAACACGTGGCTCTTTGATGGCCACCTCTGTCACAATGAATCCAATTAGTCTTCTTCCTCCAAACCTGATTTACCTCTTTTTCTTGTGGTGAAGAAGGCCTTTCACACCTCATCCTCTTTCGTGTTGCCATTCTTTTCCAACACTTAGAAAATACATGGTTATGTAATGTTGGGAAAAATACTGAGAGGGGGGGGGGGGTGAATCAGTATTTAGGGCTGACTGAAAACTTTTTACTTTTTCTTTCTCTAAAACCCATATGCTACTTTACTGAAGCCAACTCGCGTATACACGCGGATATCCTTAATAAAAATTGCGTATTACTAGAGATCTCATTATGAAGATAATTATTTACTTAGATCATTGCATCATTCATTCATTAGATGTTTAGTAAGCAGTAAAATTGTGTAGTAAGAACATAATAAATCATCACACATAAGCAACACACATGAACACCAGGATTTAAGGTGGAAACCCAATTCGGGAGAAAAACACCACTGCTGTCGTATCTGTCTTCAATATTTATTATAAAGAAAACTTCTTACAACCATGTACTAGCGCAGACTCATACCAGCACATAGGCACCCACCTACAGAAGGCTACAACCTTCTCTCATTTACCAGCCTTCTCCTGCTCCGGGAAGGGAGCCACAAACCCCCGCTCTCGGTTACTAGCTCTCCTCCGGAAGGGAGCCACTACCCCCCCCCGCTCTCGCTACCAGCCTCTCCGGAAGGGAGCCACTACCGTTTTCATTTACCAGCTACCACTGGAAGGGAGCTACAACCCCCTCACTGAAGGCTTCGACCCTCAGCACCACCATGGACCACGTTTCATCAATTTTCATACTGGATCCAACAGCTTCCACACAACATAACTTGTAGGCCACTTTTCATCAGATTTTTAGACTGGACCCACTCCACACATTTAAGCTCAATAATATATCAAATTGAAACTTATAACTCCATCACTTCATTCATTGAATCATCAACCAACCATCCAACAACTTGATCTTCAATCAACATAATCAGCAGCATAATCAACATTCAAACAACCCAGATCTTTATGAATACATCATTGATAGATAGCAGTAAAACAAAAAAATAGATCAGACAATTCATTCCACATACTTCAGCAAAACCCTAGATTCCATACACACTTTTACTTCACTGAACCTGCGTATATACACGCTTTCACAGAGACAAACCTGCGTATATTTCTGCACATATTTTAGAATTGATCTCACATTCCATACACGCTTTTGCTGAAGCCAACCCACGTATATACACGCTTTCTATGCCACGAACCTGCGTATAGATCTTCAAAATAGATAAATAGCTCAGATCTTACCCTTCACTTCAGAAAATATTCGCCTCATCTCAGATCTAAACATTCCATAAATAGATCTAGAAAATACATAGTCATTTCAGATCTAGAGATCCCTCTTCATCATTTTCTTCATAGGTGCATTATTAATTCAGATCAATCAATAAAATGTTACCCATTCCATGCAGAAATACTTTAGAGTGAAGTATTCATTAAAACCCAAACCTGTATTCACACCCTTTCACTATGATCTTCTTCTCCTTATATAGATTTAGTCTTTGTCAATACCATGAGCCAAAACCACACAACTTCCGATGGTATTCCTGGACGAGATCAAATGGATAATCCAACGCTCAACACTGTGGGCCAATACCATGGTAATGTCCCCTGGTTTTATAAATTTAGAGCGCAAATAGGCATATGCTACTTGGTACGTACCTTTCCGCATACATACGCTACTCCTCCTTTACAAACCCGTGTATGCTTTGTGACATACCATTTTTATCATTATTCTGGCACTTACTGGAACTTATTTCTCCATTACATATGAGCTGCTCTATAGATACATCAGATTTACATCATTAACAAACTCATCAAGTCAGTTTCCGTCAAGGACAATTTTGTCAAGCAGGTTTCCATCAACTTTATCAAGTAGGTTGCCATCAAGGACAACACTCTGCATCATATTGCCAACAATCTCCCCCTTTGGACTTGATGGAAACCATGATGGTGTTTTATCACCACAACGGATAGATGCATTGATTATAACCATTATTCAAACACCATGATACTATCCCCCTATTCAAACACCATGATACGCTCCCCCTTTGACATCAAGGGCAAAGGGCAGACCAAAACAAGGTTTTTTTTTTCTTCTCTTATAGAAAGAAGAGCTCTGTAGATCTGATGTGCACTGAAGTTACCATGCTCCCCCTGAGTTCATGTTGAATCTTCAAACATATTTTTCAATGAAGTACATGACTCTATGACCTTTCCTATCACCAAGGACTCATACTTACAACAATGATCCAACCAAGTGGATTTACATATGTGACTCAAGTACCCAACCAAGTGGTTTTACAGATTTTAACTCAACTACCCAACCAAGTGGGTTTACAAAATTGAAGAAGTCCTTACATGACTGAATATAACAATTTACATCATAGGTCTCAACATGACCTTTTTATCAAATTACAAATATGACTTTTTATGACCAACATCAAAAATATCTCAAGAGAGAGATCATATTTCAGAACCATCATAATGCCAACAATGCATTCTTTCCACATGACCAATGCTCCCCCTTAGCCTATGCATCCTGAACAATTTCAACAGAAAATCATCAAGGCATCTTCATCAAATATCAAAATATGAGAGTTGAAACATCACCAGAGATACCAAACAGCACTGCAGCTGTGCTGAAAAATGCTGAGCCAGAAAAATTTTGTCAGCAAACACCCATACGCAGTTTTCTGTGTATAAACTCGCGTATATACGTGATTTTCCTTCAAGAAATCCGTGTATCCAACTTAATCTTTTGATTTTATGCAGATCTGATCTTCTGAGAGGCAGAGACAACTCCAAACTTCTGTCTGAGATATTCAAATGCTTCCCTGGAATATATGAGAGAAGAAAGATAGGATAATGTAGCTATGTTTTCAAGTAACCAAGCCTTCAGGCTCTTTGCAGCATCAACATATTCTTCCCAAGAGGAATTATCATACTAGAACAACTTCTTCAATAGAAAATATGTGTCAAACAATCATCCATGTGATCTTATCTCTGAGTCATAAGACTTCCATCTCATCCATGTGTGAAAACAAAAGATACTCTTCATCAAACAACAATTAGAAACCATGTATCATGTCATCATCATTTGAGCATGAATATTACGAGAATTAAGGAATAAGCAGATACAATGCCAACAATGCAATCATTAGTAGTTAGACTGATGCTTCCCCTGAACCTGTGCTCCTGTTCTTGAGCCATCTCACTGTTTTCCATAACAGAAAAGCATACGCTTTTGTCTCCAAATGAACTCGCGTGTATATGCATCTTTAGTTTACTAAACCTGCATATGGAAAGTGAAATACTGAAAATTTCACAGCTTCATCTCCCCCTGAACTTACGCCACCTGTACATGTCTTCTTCACATCAGATGCACTGTCAGAAATAAACATAAACATAATTACCAAACCAACCATGGGAATCACCATACATTTCTCCCCCTGTGATGATACATTAATAATCCCTAGAATGTATCTCACATTACTCCTACAGTCATTATGAGAAGTAAGATTTAGAAGCGGATCACTGCACTAGGGTCAATATTCACTACGTTTCTGACTGGTCCTCCTTCTTTTTCCAGATTTGCTTGAAATTTCTTATAGTGTGCTAGAAATTGTCCAATTTCTCAAATCTATTCATCCTGCATTATTTTTCTACATGTCCATACTTGTTACAAGCATAACATTTTGCATGACCAGAAAAGTAATCATATGGATCATAATGTGTTTTTCTATTCTTTCTTCTATTGCAATCAGCTGCTTTATGACCATACTTTGCATGAAAAAAAATATCCCTTAAAGAAACCTGAGTACCTTTCTGTGTAGAATATGTTTGTTTGTGACTGAAACAATCTGCTTCTACAATTGGCTGCAACATGCCCATAATTGTGACATTTAAAGCAGTCAACATTATTGATCAAAGGAGGGAATGATTTCTTTTGAGAGTTCATGATTGTCGGTTGACCTTTTGTTTCTTCTAACACTTCAGGTTTTGCATTGATATCCTTTGAATCTTTAGCACTTTCTTGTGAACTAGATTATCCTTTAACATTTTCATGAAAACCAAGACCAAATTTAACAGAAGGAGACCTTTGACTACTAAGAATATTGTCCAGAATCTTAGTACTATCTTGAAACCTCAAGAGTTTATCTTTTTCTTTTAATTTACCTTTTAAAATATTTACCTCAACCTCCAATATTTGGCATTGCTTCTTCATGCTTTCTTAGACCCTTCTTCCTTCTTCTACTTGATCATTCAATTTTAAAATCTCTTCTTTCAACCCATTTTCTTGTTCTTCAAAAGTTTGTAAAAGTTCTTCATTCTTCTTATTTGATTTTTCCAGATCTGTTTTGAGAGAGATGATTTCTGCTTCAAGTCTTTCACTTTGATTGGTTACTTTATCCTACAGTCCTTGATATATTTCTATCTGTCCCTTCATTGTTTCTATCTGTCCATTCATTCTAGAGATCATATCTTGGTAGATAGATTCCTTCCTTTTAAATGGATCTTCATCATTGATTTTGAGATTTGCTTCTAGACTTATACTGTTACTTTCACTATCTTCACCATTGCATGCACAAGAGAGTGAATCACACAAACAACAATCAATACCTGTTTTATCTTCTTCATTTTCTGCTGCACATGTTTTTTGAGATATCTCCTTTTGAGTAGCCTTCTTCTTTTGCTTCTTTTCCATGAGCACTTGCAGATCTTGGTCAGAATCTTCTTCATCCTTATTTGACACTTCATCATTATCTTCATTTGTATAATAACTCTTTCCCTTTTCAAATTGTTTCCCTTTATCATGATTTTCTTCATAAGGACATTTAGCAGCATAATGACCAACTCTTCCACAAGAAAAACACTTGAAGGGAAGCTTACCTCTGAATCTTTCAGTACTTGGTTGGAGTCTTCTCACAAAATTTTCTTCTTCTTCTTCTGATATATAACTCAATTCCTTGACAACTTCCTTTTCTTTTCCTTTTGCACATGCCTTAAAGACAACTTCTTTGATTTGAGAGGGATCTCCTTTTATCATTTCAAAAGCAGTCAGGATACCATGTAGTTGAACAATAGTAAGAGTTTGCAGATATTTCCTTTCTTCAATAGCTGATACTTTTGACTCAAATTTTGAAGTCAAAGATCTTAAGACTTTTTCTACCAGAGTAGTATCAGATATGGTTTCACCCAAATTTCTCATACGATTTATAATATCATCTAGATGTAAAAAGAAACTGGCAATACTCTCATCACTATGCATCCTTAAATTTTCATATTCAATTCTGAGAGTTTGGAGTTTTGCACTTTTTACCTTTGTATCTCCTTCATAGCTTAGAATGATTTTGTCCCATACTTCTTTTGTTGAATTTAGCTGCATCACTTTAACAAATTTTGATTCAGACATGCTTCCTAATAAAACATTGACTACTTTGGCATTGATTTCATATTTCTTCCTTTCTGTTGCATCAGTAGGAATAATTGCTGGATACTGATAGCCTTCTTCCACGATTGCCCATACTTCTGCACCAAGAATTTGCAAATATGCTTTTGTTCGTATCTTCCAGAATAACAGATTACTTCCATTGAATAGAGGTGGCCTTAGAGACAATACTCCTTCATGACTTCCCATTGCGACGGATCTCGTTCAAGCGATCAAGCTTCTGCAGAAGAACCTACTCTGATACCAATTGTTGGGAAAAATACTGAGAGGGGGGGTGAATCAGTATTTAGGGCTGACTGAATTTTTTTTACTTTTTCTTTCTCTAAAACCCATACGCTACTTTACTGAAGCCAACTCGCGTATACACGTGGATATCCTTAATAAAAATTGCGTATTACCAGAGATCTCATTATGCAGATAATTCTTTACTTAGATCATTGCATCATTAATTCATTATATGTTTAGTAAGCAGTAAACTTGTGCAGTAAGAACAGAATAAATCATCACACATAAGCAACACACATGAATACCAGGATTTAAGGTGGAAACCCAATTCGGGAGAAAACCACCGCTGCTGTCATATCTGTCTTCAATATTTATTATAAAGAAAACTTCTTACAACCATGTACTGGCGAAGACTCATACCAGCACGCAGGCACCCACCGCGTGGCGGCCACCTTTCTCGTTACCACCCTCCTGGCATGCGCGAGCCACAACCCCCGTTCGCTTACCAGCTCGGAAGGGAGCCACTACTCCTCGCTCTTGTTTACCAAATTTCTCCTTCCTCGGAAGCGGGAGCCACTACCTTCGTCTTGCTACTGTGGCTACCACTGGAAGGGAGCTACAACCCCCTCACTGAAGGCTTCGACCCTCAGCACTACCATGGACCACGTTTCATCAATTTTCATACTGGATCCAACAACTTCCACACAACATAACTTGTAGGCCACTTTTCATCAGATTTTTAGACTGGACCCACTCCACACATTTAAGCTCAATCATATATCAAACTGAAACTTATAACTCCATCAATTCATTCATTGAATCATCAACCAATCATCCAACAACTTGATCTTCAATCAACATAATCAGCAGCATAATCAACATTCAAACAACCTAGATCTTTATGAATACATCATTGACAGATAGCAGTAAAACAGTAAAACAGATCAGACAATTCATTCCACATACTTCAATAAAACCCTAGATTCCATACGCGCTTTTACTTCACTAAACCTGCGTATATACGCACTTTCACAAGACAAACCTGTGTACATTTATGCACATATTTCAGAATTGATCTCACATTCCATACATGCTTTTGCTGAAGCCAACTCGTGTATATACGCGTTTTCTAAGCCACGAACCTGCATATAGATCTTCAAAATAGATAAATAGCTCAGATCTTACCCTTAACTTCAGAAAATATTCGCCTCATCTCAAATCTAAACATTCCATAAACAGATCTAGAAAATACATAGTCATTTCAGATCTAGAGATCCCTCTTCATCATTTTCTTCATAGGTGCATTATTAATTCAGAAAAATCAATAAAATGTTACCCATTCCATGCAGATATACTTCAGAGAGAAGTATTCATTAAAACTCAGACCTGTATTCACACCCTTGCACTATGATCTTCTTCTCCTTATATAGATTTAGTCTTTGTCAATACCATGAGCCAAAACCACACAACTTCCGATGGTATTCCTGGACGGGATCAAATGGATAATCCAACGCTCAATACTGTGGGCCAATACCATGGTAATGTCCTCTGGTTTTATAAATTTAGAGCGCAAATAGGCATACGCTACTTGGTACGTACTTTTCCGTGTACATACGCTACTCCTCCTTTACAAACCCACGTATGCTTTGTGACATACCATTTTTATCATTATTCTGGCACTTACTGGAATTTCTTTCTCCATTACATCTGAGCTGCTCTGTAGATACATCAGATTTACATCATTAACAAATTCATCAAGTCAGTTTCCATCAAGGACAATTTTATCAAGCAGGTTGCCATCAACTTTATCAAGTAGGTTTCCATCAAGGACAACACTCTGCATCATATTGCCAACATGTAATCCACAAAAACTACATTTTTTTTTGATGCCATGATCTATGTTCATTTTTAGTGACATGCTTGTAATAAAAATGAACATTAGAATACCGAGGCTTGTTATACCTTTCTTGTTGGTCTTTGGTGCAATCATGGTGACAAGACCTCCGAGCACTGTCCTTTAGTGTATCCCATACTTGCTAATCGAGGTCTTTGCAAGACCTCCAATGGCTAAATCATGCCTTGGCCATTAACGCAAAGTCCTCCTCCTTTGTATCACATCTTGGTAAGGAGTCTCATGCCATTTCCTGTAATGGGTATCTCCACGTTTCCCATAGAAATGATAGCTTTAGAAGATGAAACTGAAGAACAATAAACATTGTTTACCTCAGATGTTGATTCAGAAACATGTGATGATGGCTTCTTTAAGCCTTCGTTCTGCTTCAATTCCTCCAAGGTCTCTTCCGTGGCTCGCAATTGAACGTGCAATTTCTGTTTCTCCTCTTTCTCTTCTTGTAGAAGCTTCTTTAATTCAACATCCTTTGCTTGAAGGCTCTGGTCGTTGTGATTTAATTCTTCCAAGGTTGCCTCTGCAGTTTGCAACTGAAGCTATACTCTCTTCTTATCCTCTTTATCCTCTCATAGAATCATTTTCAATTTAGTGTTATCTTCTTGAAGGCTATGGTTGATATCCTCATTTGAATGATGAGAAGACAATGAAGGCGATGAATATTCATTGGAAGAAGTGGATTAAGAATCACTTTCTGATTCTTCTTTCTCCCATCTTTCATGAGCTTCATACATCATGTCCACCATTTTGGACATCTTGAGCATGGCCTCATACATGTATTTTCTATCCTCCATTGCTACACGTTCAATTTTTCTTCATGCTCGCAATTTGCATAAGCAAGAAGACCGCTATGATACCACTTGATCCGGGCCCATCAGCTACCGGATTTACCCACGATATTTTACTTCCATGATTTTGTTAGAATTTTATTTTAAAAGAGAATAAAATAACACATGTGCATGCTGTAAATAAGGGGAACAAAAAAACCATGAACAACATAAAAACACAGGATGTTGAAAATGGAGTTCACCCAGTGTGGGCTACGTCTGGGGCCCGATGTCGAAATGGGGTAGGTCACTTCATATAGTGTTGGAAATGGGAATATGTACATGGATGATGTCCATACAAGGATGTTCCCTCAAAATGAGTGGCTTGTCTCTCCACGAGATGTTCTGCTACAGGAACTCTCACTCAAAATGGACCTCCTGTTAGCATGACATAATCTCACATGAAGCAAAAAAATATCCCACAACATGCATCAAACAAGGATCTAGAAATCATAATACATCCCACATCAAAAATAGGCACATGATAAAATGACATATACCTCAACCCCTGTAGTTGGTTGAAGAAGCAGATGCTCAACTGCTGAATCTAGCTGCACTATCGAACTCGTGGCGTCGAGGGGCACATAATTGACTGTCCACATTTGATAATCGAACACTGTCACTCCAATCTAGAAAATGGCCGAAAAATGGGAAGCTATTCTAATGAAATGGACATCACCATTGAGGTCCTGTCATTGAGAGGTGTAAAATCAACATAATTTTTGTTGAAAATGGACTCCAGGATGTTTTAGGCCTCACAGAATCTTTTTGATGCCCTCAAGATTCCCTAAGATTTTGTTCTGCAGGGAATCTTCAAATATGTTGGAATTGTTTGGAATTAGTTTGAATTTTGTCTTGGTTGTTGGGACCACCTCCTCGAGGGCCAGGCTGGTTCGACCCCTTCCGGTCTCTTCTTCTATGCTGCCTTAGGGAGGTTATACATAGCCTCCGGTCGCGGTTATACATATCACAATATGGTGGGCGAGGTCCTCTCCACGTGACCTCGACCCAACCTCCTTAACTTATACCTATTATATATATGCCATCATTTTATGTATGGTGAGTTCCAGTAGGGGTGGCGGGGTTGACAACTCGCCCCCCAACAAACGTTTAAGTTATGATATGGTCCAATGGGGGTGGCAGGGGTCATGGCTCACCACCCCTATTTTTTAATATATATTTTTTATTTTTTTAAAACCATAATGGTATTTTTATTTTTTTTCCAAATAAGGGTTATTGGGAAATTTAACGAGGCCACAATTTTTCCCATTTTCGGGAGCTAAGTTCCCTGTCGATTGATGGTGAATTTGTGGGACACTTAAATGTGGCCCACTACCCTACTTTGACCAAAAATTTGACTCGATCTAACTTCTCCATACGGGCTTAGATTGGAGATCCATTTGCACTATTGGAATGAGGGCGACGAGTACGTCAATTTGAACCTGGTTTGAGAATCATCTGACCACTTTGAATTTTGACCATTTCCGAGCCCTCTTGGTCTCCTCAAGGTGTCTGGAGCCACCTGGATCAACCTATATTCCCTCATATGAAAAGAAATATTTAAAAAAAATAAAAAATTTGAAAGGGTGTTCTACAGGATGTCTCTATAGACAAAATTTTAACTAAATGATCTTAATTTTTGTTCATGGGAGGTGAGGAAAATGAGCTAATTACCCTTCCCTAGGATATTTCTTCATTAACGTGGGAGTTTGGAGGAAAATTATCACCAATTTGAACCTTGTTTCACCCCTCGGCCTGATCCTATAACATTGTCTGCAATCGTGTAGTAGTAGACTGTAATCCCATAACAACCGCTTCTTATCATGTAGCACCTACTTTTCAACCTTGTATATTATCTATAACACCCTAAGGGACCCTTGATCATAATGAGATCCACTCTTGATTCGTTAGTGGGCCTCTCTTACCATTTTTGGAATGAATTCTCAATAGAAATGAGATTCAGGCTTGTCATTTTATTCCTTTTGTGGTAGTGGGCCCAACATGCCTTGTGAGATGGACCCTACCTGCCACCTACGTATTTCCTCTTATAGAATTTTGGACCCACTCATAATGATCACCCTCTCATTTTTTTTATTTTTAACAATGTTACATGGATGAGAGAGTTAACTGCACTTTAACTATGCAAGGGTGTCCAAACCTACTCACCACCTACAACCTATAAAAAAATATTCCTCATAGATTAAAAACATTTTTGAGCTACCATGCACTTAAAGGAAGAGGTGAGGAGTTTCATACCTGTGCTTATCTGATGGTATTGGGTTGTTTCGATTACTACATGCTGGTGAACGTGAAGGAAAAATATGGATGTGGAATAGGTGCTTAAAATGTGCATGGAGAGATGGAGTTCCAGAAGAAACCCGATGAGTAGTCATGTTTGATGCTGCATGGTGTTTATCCTTTGGAAAATTCCTAGAGCTTAGTTTTTCTAATGATGTTGTAGCAAGAAGAGTTGTCATCTATGGTCATTCATTACATTGAGGCTGACTTCAATTTTATGGGTATGGCACTGAATTCAGCTGCTTTATATTTTGCGAGCAATTTTCGAATTATTATTATTATTTTTTTTAATTTTGGCCTTGTGATATCTTACATAATTTATGTCACTCATGATATTTCAAAAGTACCCATAATTGTGTATGATAGTTAATGGATATTCCATACTAATATATTGGACCTAAGTTAATTTAATGTGAGAGGTTTGGCAGTACGATTTCATGTTTCCGATATTCCTCCATAAGTGTTTTGTCTGTGCGTTTGCCACCTTCAAAATTAGAGTTCGATGATCCACATAAACAAGATTGGATTAGAAAGGAATTTGCAAAGGTACTTTATGATACAAACTGTACATATGGATATTTTTTTGCTAATTAATTTATATTTCTATCATACCTATGGCATAAGACTCCCCATATCCAAGCTAATGTGCATTTTGATGCAAATGTACAGGTTGCAGATAAAGTGCAAATGTTGTTTAGAGAGGTTTTTATTTTTCTTTGTTAGATAGGACATAAAATTGCCACATTTGGATCCTTTTATTTTTGTATTAAGGTTACTGAATCGAGGAGGAAATTTATAGAGCTTGAAGAACTGTTGAATAAAGAGATAGTTGAATTTGAGGTGATATTATAGATGTATATAAAGAATGTTTAGTATAATTTAGGTTGTCTAACATGATATTATGCTAGAATAATATTTCTTCTTAATGAATATTTCCATATTTGTTTATAGACATTGCTTAGTTGGAAATAATTTCTTCATAGATTAATTCATTATTTTGATGTAATCTATCAAATTCAAACTGGTTTTGTTGCAAGAAGCCATCATTAGTGACCGAAAAGTTGGAAGACTTGTTACTGATATTTCAAAGCTAAACAATATAAGATGTCTTCTTATTTATGAAGCCTATGAATGGGATCGTCGTCTTTTCCATTATTCATAACTACGTCATATATACTCATTGTTTTTTACTTTTTGGCATGCAAATCAACTTTTTAGAGGCATATTTTTATGTTGTCACAACATATTTATATGATTCACAAGGTGAGAAATCAATCTTTAGTGTAATTTCAGATTTTAGGTTTTATATTTATAGGTCATTTATAGGTTGTAATTGTCTTCAAAGTTTCACTTCTAATTGAGTATTCAACTGAACATATTGAGTATCTTATACGCAACTATTCTTCCGTCCTTCCACTTTCCCTCACTTCCATAACCAATAGGTAGAGACTTGTAACTTTGATGTTATTTTTCTTGTTTATTAAAATATTTGCCAATATTTTACAAATTTTTATAATTTATTTCCAGTTTTAGAATTTAAAATTTATAAAATTTCAATGTTTAAGTTTTTAAAGTCTAATTCTTTAAAGGGTGCTAGCTCAATGGAAGAACACCTGCTTTACTAGTAGGAGGTTGGTGGTTCGATTCCATCATGTCCTGATATTCATATGGAATGGTGACGATCATTTTTTGGTGACATAGACTCTTTTGACCATCACCAATGAGCTTATGGGAACATTTTTTGACCCTCACTAAAATATGAAATGATGACAGTCAACAAACGTCAACAAAAATTTATTGTGATGGACATGTCACTATATATATATAGTGACATCCATGAAAGGTCCATCACAATAAATTGTTGTTGATCATATGAAATGGTAACAGTCACTATCCACCATTATAATCATTATTTATGACTAAATTTTAATGTCACCACAACACCTATCCTTTTGGTGACGCCACCTTTGGTGACATTCAATTTTTTTGGTGATGGAGGCTAAGGTTCATCACCATTGCTCATATGAAATGGTGATGATCACTATCCGTCACTATAAATCATTATTGGTGACAGAACTTGAATGTCACCAGAACACTTATACTTTTGGTAGCGTTAAGTTTTTTGGTGGCATAGGCTAAGGTTTGTCACCATTGCTCATATGAAATGGTGACGGTCACTATCCATCACTATAAATCATTGTTGGTGACAGACCTTGAATGCCACCATAACACCTACACTTTTGGCGATGCCACCTTTGGTGACGTTCAATGTTTAGTGACAGAGGCTCTTTTGACCATCACCTATGAACTTATGGTGACATTTTTCGACCCTCACCAATGACCTTTTTTATTGTAGTGGTGCATTTGGTGTTGTGTACATGTTGTACATGGGGTGCTGTGTGAAGGTGGTGATATTTACATGTCGTGCATGTGGTGTTGTAGACATGTTTTGTAGGTGGTGTTGTGTACATGTTGTGCAAGTGGTGTTGTGTATATGTTGTACAGGTGGTGCCGTGTACAGGTGGTATTGTGTGCATGTTGTACATGTTTTTTTGTGTACGTGTCATACTATGTATGTGTATTGTGTAGTTGTGAGATTGTGACATGTGTGTATTCGTTGTGATGTACTTTGTGTATTCATATGTATTGTGTTGTACACTGGGTGTAGGTGTATTTACTGCGTTGTGTTGTACACCAGGTGCAGGTGTATGTGTTGTGGCATACACCAGGTCCAGGTGTATGTGTTCTGTTGTATGCGGAGTGTAGGTGTATGCGTTGTATGTAAAGTGTAGGTGTATATGTTGTATGTCAGGTGTAGGTGCATGTATTGTATGGTGTTTCATGTTGTGTGTGGTTGTATGTGTGTGATTTACACCATGTGTGTGTGTGTGTACATGGTTGAAGAGAAGGAACGAGGTGTTTTTCAGGTGGGGAAACTGATCTGGTGTGTCTATAGAAAGGACAAAGAACAAAGGCAGAAGAAAGGAACCATATAAAGGATAAGTATCAATATTTAATTTCATTTTTATTATGCATATGATCTATGACTCTGATTATGATTATTACATGTGATTTATGATGGTTGAGTTTTAAGCTAACCAGATGTGATATGTTTATACTGTTGATCAACGATTGTCATTGATGTCAACCCAAGCAGCACCAGGGGCTACCCCAATATTGCATGGGAGTTTTGACCTACCAAATTACTATATTATGGGTCAAGAATTCTTTTGATGGTTTCTAATTGTCGATATTTTTCCGTTGGTATATGGCACGCCACGTAATTCTTCTCGGTTTGAGAGATATTCATATTTGAAGTTTGTAACCCCAGTTAGTGGGCTAAAACCCCATAGGGTTGTGGCATGGATCATTAAAAAGTCAATAATTAATAATATTTAAGCTCATAAAATCCCTCCCACGTTCACTTGTTGAAGCCCTTCTCAACCTAAGAATTTATATAAATTGTGATCCTCATATCCTCCTTATGTAGGGATTTCGCTATCTAAAATAGGTGATCGTGGAATTTTCGCTCTAACGTTTTTTCTACAAAGGTTCAGAAGCTGAAATTTTTATGAAGCGAAGCTAAAATCCTAAGGAAGCTCCTGTAAACATTTTAGATCAAGGTGCACAATATTTTCAGATATATGATCTATAGAAATCAGTTTTTTTGTAGGCTCCTGAAATTCATCTCAAAGAAGTGACCTTGGAAAAATCATCATAACTCTCTCTCTGAGTATCAGATTGGAATTCTGTAAAATTTTGTAGATAGTGCACGAACTGTAGTTTTCTATATATCAATTTTAGAGCCTAATGAAGAAGCAATGACACGTGGCACACCGTACAAGTTCGCTCTACTGAAACAATCCATAATTAGGGCATTGTGAGAGATTAAGCATAACTCTCTCTTGAAGAATCCAAATTGGGTCAGACTTGTGGAATCAAGAATGAATTTCCAAAAATGGTAAATCTCCTTGCATAAATTGGTAATCAAGCATAATTGAAGGAAATTAAATTAAGTTATCATTAATCAATCCTAATAGTTAAATATTGACTTAATCCTCAATATTATTAGTATTATCATTATCTTTTGACTATGATATTTTATTAAAAGGGAATTACAAATTAACTTCATCTATTCAATCAATTCACACCTTTCTCCTTCATAACTCTCATGGCTCTATGTAACTCTCTCTATTTTAAATATTACATTACACTCTCTTTTATGCACTCATCAAAGAATGGCATATTCCTCTTACACGCATTAAAGATATGTCATAAAATATTCCTCTTACACTCATTAAAGATATGTCATAAAATATTCCTCTTACACTCTCTTTAATGCATATGTTACACTCTCCTTAAATAAGGCATGCATACCTCTCCTTAATGGCATAAGTTACACTCCTCTACATGGAATACAATGCATGCATATTACTCCTTTATGACAATAATTTGTTGCTCCTATATATGAGTCTCATGTATTCTCACTAAGGGAGGGAGGGCGATGCCAAGAGTGGAAGAGACTTGAGGAAGATTGTGAGAGGGAGAGATATGGAGAGTATACAATTGCTTCCAAAACACATTTGAATTCCTTACTAATCTACTAAGTATCTATTGAGGTTGAACATGAGTGGTATTTAGAGGAAGTGAAAACTATTTTCCTTAGTTTTCCTTATATCTCTCTCTATTGTTGTATTGTGGTATTGGCTGTGAGCTTTTGCAGCTTGGGGGTTCCAGGGGGAGAAGTTCCTGGATATGGTTGGGAGGAAAACCGGGTGGTTCATGATGAGTTGGTAAGGATATTAGCGTTGGAGCATACTCTTATTGGAGTTGGAGCATACAACCATCCTTTTGGAGTTGTACAAATTCACTGTCACGTATGTGGATCAAATTATATTATGTATTTTTGTAGTTTATTTCATAGTTTTTTCTTGTTTGGTTGTTTTTTGAAACTTACATGTATATGAAGTGTTGCACACCAAATGTGAGGAAATTTCGTAATGGTTTGTTGAAGTATTTTCTTGTATAGTGTTGAATCAATTAACTACGAGTACTAATGGATGAAGCATGTAGGCTGCCATGAATTATATGGAAAAATTTTAATGGCTTAAATTATGTTTTTCCTCCTCTTTGTACAACTATAGATAAGTTTTCATACTATGTATTTGAAGAATTGTTGTTGTTGTTGTTGTTTTGAAGAATTGTGTTTCTGGGCACCTCTGCTGCGATTCAGCTCAACTTCACGGGGTATCCGTGCCAGCAAGCCATTTCACCCTGACTTTGATTTCAAAAATCAAGTTTTTGGACACTGATTCCCAAATCTTCTCTGTTTTGCAGATTTGCTATTGCATGTAGGAACCACCTGTTGTTTTGTTTTGCTGTTTGGTTCTTTTTATATTGGATCTGTCTGATAATTTATAAGGATGAATATAATATAGGCTAACCACTTGGAAATTGTGTTTAAAGTCTAAAATGGTTAAAACATTGAAAATTTAAATAACTTTATGGCAACTTGTTGTATGACTACCCATTGTTTGTCAAAATTCCTTAATGGCTGTACCTTACAACTTGTGAGCTATGTGAAAAATCCCTAAATATTTATATTCATTTATTGGCATAGATTCAACAATTAATATGGTTGATAGTCTACTTATATCTTGAGTTCAATTATTGGAATTACTCACAAGAAAATGAAGTCATGTAATTTTGGATTCATGTTAGCTAATCGTTGTGAAAACACCTTAAAGAGACAATGGTTGTAAGTGTTTGACAAAGTGCCTCAATGGTTGTACATTTCATGCTTGTAAATTGTTTTTCGTAATGTTTCAATGGTTGCATCTAATTATGTTTATGAAATTTCCATAAAAAGGGGCTTAAGTTAATTTAGGATTTGCAACCAAGGTGTTTTTAGCGTAATAACTCCATTGGGTTATAGGATCTTGCTGAAAAGTCACAATTAGGGTAAGTAATTTGTTGTAATATTACCTCACATATGAATTCCTAATTATTGGATACCAACCCTATATAAATTTAATTATTATTTTAAGAAAATAATTCATAAGCATTTTATTTAGAACAAAATCAAATTAGTCACTCTTGAACACATTTAATTACAATATAATTAACAATTAGCTTATTTTAAATTGTGGTTCATAAAGGTTGACAATTATTCATCCCTCTAAATACTTTATATTTTGAAGGTGATTTTA
This sequence comes from Pinus albicaulis, assembly GCA_034641835.2. Taxonomy (NCBI): domain Eukaryota; kingdom Viridiplantae; phylum Streptophyta; class Pinopsida; order Pinales; family Pinaceae; genus Pinus; species Pinus albicaulis. The sequence goes on along the minus strand of CM076583.1, from coordinate 941,496,378 downwards.
GTCTTAAAAAGAAATTATTATGATTGTATGTTTTGGATCTTGATGAAACTTGAACCTTGTAGCTTTGAGGATAAGTTAGTAGAATTTATGCTGTAGTGTAAAGGACACCAATAACTTTTATGTCCTACAAAAAAAAAAAAAAAATTATCGCATTTTGATTCAATATTTCTCTATAATAGTTATGGTATGTAAGGTGGGACCTTACATATGGTATTAGAGCAAGTTACAACACTAGGGACTAATGGTCCAACATTCTTACTTGTAGGTTGATGATGCATGGATGTTGATTTTGCATGCATGTTGAGTTGTTGTATATCTTGACTTGGAAGCATATTGGTTGCATAGAGGATATTATTATCATTATGTCATTTAGAAACTCATGAAAATAAATAAATATTCTTTCTTATATTCCGTTATATTTTTGTTAAGACATATTATTAGAAAATGTTAAAATGCTTAAAGACATGCTGGGAAAGGATGTGCTTGAGAAAGTTTGGGTTAAACCCAAGTATGTGAATGACTTGATTTTTAATCAATGAGTGAGATAGGTGGAGTGCATGCATGTTTTCATATATGTTTAAATGCATCATTTTCAATGTGATGTGGGTTTAGTAGCCATATTTAATAGCTGAAATCGTATCTACCAAGAAAAATACTGGCTTAATCTGGACTATAGTATGATGTAATATTCCTAAATTAGCATGCAACTAATAGGAATATTGATTTTTGCTTTTGACACCTAGGAGATGAATAAATGGGTAAGGAGGCCCATACATTTCTAAAATAGTAATAAAATCCCTCATGATGTGAAAATGGATCATTATAATAGCTGAATTTTACACCCTCATGTGTGAACAGGGGCAATTACATGTGGACAAGGTCAAGTTTGACCAAGTCAACAGCGTTGGAACGAATGGTGGAGATCATCTATGGAGACATCGTAGTGATAGTGGGCGGAAGATTCCTTGGTGGAGGAAACCGTAATATGTGGGACCCAAGGTAAGAAGGCTCACACTTGTTTATAAGGAGGGCAAGGTAGCCATAGGAGGACATGTTATGGATTATTGATTTTGTGGTCTGCATGACTATTGTGCATTCTTTAGTTTTTTAGTTGAGCTTGCTGTGATGCTTAGCACAAGGGATTCCTATTTAGGAATTCCATCTCCTTTCTTGAGAGGCCTCTTGGGGGATATTTTCACTTCATTTCTCCACATTCAAGCTTGAGGCCAAGCTAACTCCTTTAGCTACAACGCAATTTATGTTTAGAGCTAGGTTGTGTTGTAGGGTGTTGCAGTGGAGAGTTGATAACACCACTTCCAGAGCTAGTTTTTCAGAGGAGGAATCATTCTTCCCTTTGGGAGATCAGTGAGGAAGAATCTGGAGCAGATTTAACATCTTGGCACTTGGCCAACATATTTCCCATCACGTACAACGAATTATCTCTCCTTGACTGCGTTATTTTTGTGATAATTTGCAGTGAGGGATTTCATTGCTTGATTGGAGGGTGAGATATTTAGTGATTGGATGAGCCTTTCACTTGAAGGATCCATTGGATGAGATTAATTCATCATGTTATCACTCAGGTTTTCCTTGAAGTTGTGGAAAAGGAAAGTAAACCCGAAGTAACCACAAACCAACCTTCAGATACAGAATCTAACCAATCTGTATCCAGAGAGGGCTCTCTCTTTAAAATTTATCTTTGTTCTTAGAAAGTTTTAGGCTAGTTATAAGTCCAAGAATTTTGTTTGAATTTGAATGGTGGAATCTGCCAACTAAGGGCAAGGTTGAATATTTTCAGGCCATTGGGCTATGGAGTCGAAAGGATGGCTTTACTGGATTAATATTCTACACATAAGATGGCTTTGCAGGGCAAGATAGCCAAATAGAGAACAATTTTAGAAATTAAAGTGAATGGAATGGATTTTGAAGGGATGAAAGACAATCAAGAATCTTTCAACATGTTCAAAAGAAAGAAAGTGGATGATTACAAATAAAGAGCAGTGAAGAATTCTTTACTATAGTAATCAAAATGTTTAAACCAGTGAAGCAAGAGCAATTAAGAATTCGTTGCTTATAACCAATTTAGAAGAAAACATCTAGAATAATCACAATTTAAATCAGAGTACATTTAAGTAAGTTCTGATTTATTCTTTCATGTTAATTATTCAGAAATGGAACACAGTGATATTATAAACATATATAAAACTTAAAACATAGGATAGAAAGGACTTATTGAACTATAGTCGGACACATGAATCCTGCAAAAAGTCTTGAGCTTCAAATCATCATCCAGCAAGCCACAAAGAAATTTCTCCAAAGCACTTTTATTCCAAAAGATCAATGTTACAGCAAAGTAGTAGAATCCACCCTCAATACTCCATTCGAGGGCTTATTTATACAAAAAATGATTGAAAATATCTTACAACAACATAGGAAATAATCTAGGGTGACTAATGAATAAGTTACAACATAAAGAGAGACAAATGGTCTCGTAGATAGGATAAAAGACAACTGTTGATGTGTTGTTTCCTCCTTTTATGCATGTGCTGGAGGCAGGTCCTACAATCTAGCTCGATGCTGTCCTCTTTGGTAATTCTTTTCTGACTGCTTTGCTTGTCTGATACTCTTCTATTTTTACTGATACACTTTCAACTGTTAAGCTGATACTCTTTAACCTTTGTTCATCTATTTATCCTTCACACAATAGTAAAAAGGAAAAATTTTCCATATGAAGATGAATTTTACAAAATTTCTAACAGGTCTTCCCACCATTTGTCTTCTGCTATTTTGGTTCGTTGGAGTTTTCTTAATGTTTCATCAGCTTCTATGTATCTGAAGAAATTGGGTTGATTTGGGAACAAATATCTTATTTCATGCTCAAGATGAAATAAATTCTTTAATCTGTCATAAAGATTCTTTCCTGTAGGCAATGTCGATTTTGATGAACTGATAGAGGAACAGGTTAAATTGTGAGCATGTATGTCCAATATATTAACATAAATTTCCAAGTCCATTATTTTTCCTTCTAAAATCATAGGACTGGGCAACCCGTTGGCTAATAAAACATTAAACCTTTCTTTGAAGGCAATGATCTCTTCCTGAATATCTGAGCACTTACGTTCCAGACTTTGCATAAGAGTTCTCTTAGTAAAAAATCTTTTTATTTCTAAAATTGTACCTGTTCTGACCTCAATTCCAAGCTCTGCAAGCTGCTGTCTGGTCTGGGTGTTTAAGAACTGTATGAGTTGATTTGCTTGTTCAGGTCTGTCTCTCAATTCTTCTTTTGTTTTGTCAATTTCCTCCAGAGCTATTTTGACCAAGTCATTTTGTTCAAAGATTATTTGAATGAAGGACCAAATATCCTTTATTAACTGAATAATATTATTCCAAATAATTTCATTGATTTCTCTCAAAGGCTTCTCCAATGAGAGATCATTTTCTAAAGCTTTAACCAATTTCTCCAACCTTTTGATTTCTCTTGTATGGTCAGCAATAGTCTTTTTTGACATATCATATTTTTGTTCCAAATTTATGAGTTGTAAATTTGTAGATTGAAGTTCTGTTACTCTAAGTTTTAAACTTTCCATACCTGTGATGGGTATGTTTGCTGGTCTGCTACTGTTGTACTTGTACCTGTAGTAGCCTTTGTTGTGGATGTCTGAATAGTAGACCACTTTTCTTTCAATGCTTGCTCCAGTTCTTTTTCTGTTTCACTTAGTTGCTCATTCATTTTCAGGAGCAACTCCATCATTTCTTCTTCTGAATTTTTCTTCAATACTTCTTCAGTTTGAGGATGCCTTGAAGCTGGTAATTTCAATTGCTTCCTCAATGCAGCAATGTCATCATATTTATTTTTAATCAGTGCTTCAATGCCTTTTATATCTTTGGGATTATGACCCAAACAGATGATTATTTCCTCCAAAGATTTTATTGTGTTATCCTTTTCTTGAGAAGAAGCTTTCTCAATCTGCCACTGGGTACTTGTATTATTCAAAGAATCTTGCAATTTATGAGCTGCCATTGCTTTGTCAGTAAGGGTAGAATATATCATTTCTCCAGTTTGATTGTGTAATTCTATCTGGTCCAATGGATGAATATCTTTTTCTAGGACCTCAAAATTGGTCCTGATGTAATCAGCTGCTGTTTGTGGCTTTGGCACTTTAGATTTGAAATGGCTCATTAACATTTTCCCTTGCTGAATGTCAAAAGCTGACATTAATTTCTTTTGATTTTGTGGAGCCATTTTAAGATACTGATTATACACCTGCATCCTCAATGCATCATTCTTTGCTTTTATACTGATAAATGTCTTTTTTATGTCTCCTGCATCTGTCTTTGGCTATTTGAATGAAGACACTTCCGTGCTTAACTGTCTTTGTATTTCTTTTGCTTTATGACCTATATATGTTTCACTAACTGAACCAGTTAGCTGACTATCCTCCCTTTCTTCATCAAATATTTCATCAATAGATTCTACTTCAGGTAGTGGATTCAGTTTTTGCCTTTTAGCTTGAGGTTGTTGTGAAGATTCCTTAGGAGGAGTAGGATCTTTAACTTGTCTTTTCTTTCCTTTTTCCTCATTAGACGGAGTCTGCAAATTTGAAATTTCAGGATGATTGTCTTGAATAGGAGAAACCTGTGCTTGATCTTGTACCTTGGAAGTTTGAGGTTTTTCTGTCATGGTGAATGTTTCAATGACTTGTGCTTCTGGTTCTTTCTCTTTACCTTTGGATTCAACTGCAATTGATGGAATGTTTTCCTATAAATTCTGTTGAATAATACCAACAGAAGAAGTACCAATCTCTGGTCTCTGTACCTGTGTAAAAGAATCCAAGTCAAGTATTTTTGCAAGATCTTTCATAACATTATTTATATCAACCTTCTCACTATCCTGCTCTATCAAAGTTCCTTCTACCCACTCATCTGTATTAGCATACTTTTCAATTTCAGGGATTCTTCGATGCATGTAGGGTGCTGATTTATTTTTCATCATTTTATCACAAATAAAGTTGAATGGGTCATAGGGTACCCAGTGGAAACTTTTCTGCAATCTGTAATGTTCCTCTAATATCTTTTGAGCTTCTTCCCCTCCATCCCTAGAATTGCTGATAAATGGAGCTAGTTGGCTCTTTATCCTGAGTTGAGCCTTTTTCTTGGCATTACAGAAGTGAATTATATCTGAATTGTTCATTTTTCTGAAATACTCAAGTGCAAAAAGTCTCATTGGAACATATCTGGGTAACTTGAAAGGGTTCAATTCACATCCATAAATTCTAATTTCAGTATGATTATGATAGAAGTACCAGTCACCTATCTTATACTGTTTTGAAAGCTGAAGGATTTTCTTAATTTCATTGCTGAGCCTTGGAGGGGAAACTCTTGTCAAAAAGGTAGTTGTAGGATGTATGAAAAGGTCAATGAACTCATTATAAGAATAGGGAGAATCTATGGAACAATGAGTAAGGGCTGACCAAAAGATAACAGATCTTGGATTCCCTTGGGCATCAAGTTTTCTGATATGGAAAGGGAAAGTTTCAGACTGGTAATAAAGCATGAGATGGTAAATGACAGTAGAATATTTGAATACTTTCTCGTTCTCCAATTTCATGAATTGGTCATGTATTTTATCTGCAATGAAAGATGCAAAGTCATACCTGACAGCAGGAGGCTGTCCAAGGGTGAACATATAAAATAACACCAGGGTTAAATGATCAACATACTCACTGGTATTAAAACCCATTATGAAAGATATCATACTCAAAATATTTTGCCCTTCTTCAGTAAAATAAACACTAGCATAAGGGGGAGGGCCTTTGGGCTAGTATTCTGGCCACATGAAAGCTTGGCAAATGCGGGTTAACTCCTCATGAGATAATTTAGTGGATTTCTCCAATAACTCTCCCATGGTCAAAGGAGTAAGGGCTTCACCAGGCTGAAAATGTAACATATCATTGATGGACTGAGCAGTTATGGAGAAAAGGATATTCTGGCTTGGGGATAAAACTGCTCTTTGATTTGGCTCATAATTAGCATGACAATAATGGATAATTTCAGGAAAGATATGGATTGAGGGGAAAAGGTACCTAGGAAGACCAGACTCCCATAACCCAATAATATCTGAGCCATTCAAATAATTGTCTCTACAGTGACAATAAATTCGAAGGGGATTTTCAGTAAAATTCAAGTCCTTTATTTGAAAATCTTTGTCCACTAATGATAAGTAATCTAAATCTCTATGGGGGGCATTCAATGGAGCTACATTCAAGGCTACAGGAACTTCCAATTTTTTTGGTTCTTGTGTATTCAAAGAAACAAAAATTCAGGGGTTTTTATGAAAAGGGGGCGCAAATTTGCATGTTTTGATGAGGGAAATCTGTATAATTGCAAGTTCAGGGGCACAATTTACAGTTTTCAGGATCAGGGAATGAACTTAGTAATAAAATTTAACACCGTTTCAGTGGAAAAACAAGGAAAACTTAGTTTCTTTCAGAGTTCAGGGCGAAATGGAGTAAATACCTATTTTTAGAGGAAAAACTGTGATTAATAGGTATCAGCTGGCGGCGGATGGACGCTGGGAAACTGGACTGGAAGTAACTTTCAGCGGAATTCAGTTGAACAGTAGTTTGGCATTTGATTTTGAATTTCTTCGCACAGAGGGCACAGTCGCTTTCAACACACAAAATGATGAAAAAATGCGCGAAATTTGTTTTATTCGTAAAGTCAAACGGGGAAAATATTTTATTATTTTTATGGGATGACGTCACTGGTGTACGATGGACGCGTCATGAGGAAATGGACGGTAAGCGGTATTTTCCGCACCACCTTTGCGGAAAAGCAGTTTCGGGCGGATGGGCAGCGAAGCTATTCAGAGATTGACATGTGGCATACACTATTTGAAAACCACTTTTCATTTCGCGAGTTAATTCTCGGATGGGAGATGGGCAGCGGAATGTTTGCGAACCGTAGATCTCCAGGCGGATGATCCAATGGTCGACATGACGCGAAGTTGGTGGGGGTCCGAAGTAATCAACGTTAATTAATTATTTCGGGCAAGATTTCATTGGCGGAGGGATGTGATTATTAATTAATCCAAGTGATTAATTAATCTCAATGGTTTATGAAGGGTCGGGGTTACGGATGGGTTTCGGGTTTTATTTTTTCCATTTAAAACATATAAAACGTATGTTTTAAACTCTTTTTCAATATTTTTATTATATGGTAATAAACCGATGTGATTTGTTTACCATAGGGGCAGGGATAATTATATAATGATAATTTTTAACCAAAGGGAGTATATATTGGGTTTTTTGTTTAAACAACTAGGGAATAAATACTTTGGTTAAAATAAGTGGGTTTTTTGGATATTATAAAAGGGAGTTATATATATATAGGAGAAGGTATTTTGACTAAGGATTTATTAAAATAAAATCAATTGTTAATATGACAAGGGAATAAGGAAAACTCAAAATACTTTACACAACTAAGAAAGTGAAAATTTCTGAAGCATATTGCATTATATCAACTTGAACACTTAGATTTAGCATAGCAAGTAATTTTGAGGGACTTTATGAAATATGGCATGATTTTCCTAAGTAAAAATGAGAGTTTAATTAGGAAATGATTAAGAGTGAATGAGTATAATAATGGATAACTTCAAGTACTTAGGTCTTTTTGATTATTAGGCTGAGGGTCTGGTCCCTCCAAAAGTCAAGGAAATGCCTTGAGCCCCTTTAATCTTCAAATTCCTTAGCACTTTGGGGGAAATTAGTAAAATTGTTAGGGAAAAAGTGAGAGGGGAAGTTAATGATTTTGAATTTGCTTTAATCTGAAATTCTGCCAATGTAGTGTTCTCTGCACTTGGTGATGAAAGTAAAGGATTAAACAAATTTAGCACCATCATTCATCACATGAAACTTTGCAACACCATCTACCTACCCTATCTACTTTACTCTACCATTTTCTCTTCTTTATTAGAGTGCACTTAGGCTGGCAAACCCTTATCAATCTTCTTTTCTTTTACATGGAAAATCTATCTAATTCTACACTTATTGCATCCAAGGGCTCAGATTAAACTGTTGAGCACCTTTTATTAACTCTACCTATCTACTTATCTGCCAAGATTAAACTGTTTGGTCAGATATTTATTCACTATACATGAAATTGAAAAATGAATGAGTCAAGTTTATACAGTTTGACTCTGCATAAGTTGTGGCAAAGTTTAACAAGCTACACACAATTACTTATTTACAAAAAATGAAATAGTAGTGGCATTTGGATTTGCACACTTTCCTTGGTCTATTTTTGTTTGGAGTTCATTTCTTTCACTTTTTTGACCATTTTATTTTTCTTACCCTTTGATTTTCTTTTAGGGTATACCCTCTTTACATTTTTAAAAAAAAAATTTGAGTTTTGATTTTTCAAGAATATCGAACACCTTTGCACAAGAAAAAGGTTTGAACATATTGCATAGTTCAACAAGTCAATCATGAAAAATGACACCTATTGGTATAGGATTCTAACACTGGCTCCACTTGTGGATGGCTTATCCTGGCGAAAAGTCAAGAACAGTAGGTCAGATGCCTCAAAATGTCTTCAACTGAACCATGTAATCTTCTTTTTCTGGTGGCTTTATTATATATATGATAGTAAAACTTCTGAAGCTTAGGGCATTCACTTCGGGCTTCAACTCCAGTAAGTTACCATCCAATCAAAAATGATGAATTATAAAGGATATATTATGTACAAGTTAGAAAAAATAAGAACATTCTAGTAAATAGGATCAAAATAGTGCTTTAGCATTCGACCATTGACTAGTCCTTCCTCAGCTTCTGAACCATCCAAATTCTTCAAAAAATATGTGTTATTTCCCTGTAAAGCATGAATGATGTAAGGTCCCTTCCATAAGAAATCAAATTTCCCATGTTTTCCTTTATCTTCCCTTCTGGAATCCCATCTCAAAACTTTGTCTCCTAGTTGAAAATCTTCTGCTTTAGTCCTTTTGTCAAACATTTTATTTAACTTTTCCTGCAAGACTTGGGATCGTTGATACACTTCTTCTCTGGTCTGCTGCAAGTGAATTGTTTGGTTTATTCTTCTCTGAATATCATTTGGTTCTACTTGAGCTTCCTGAAGTAACTTCATAACAGGAATTCCTAAGGATGATGGAAATCTTGCCTCAATGCCATAAACTAATTCATATGGGCTGGTCCCAATTGACTTCTTAGTTGTAAGTCTATCTGCCCACAATGCATTGGTAAGTTTCTTATGCCAGTTCTTTTTATTTTCTTCCAATAATTTTTTAATGATATTAATAAGACTTTTATTGGAAGATTCTGCTAGTCCATTACCCTAAGGATAATAGGCTGTTGAATGACCTAATGTGATGTGATATTTATTGCATAAACTAATCATTTTCTTAGACTTAAACGCAGCAGCATTATCTGTTATAATTTTTTCTGGACAGCCAAATCTTGAAAGTATATTGGTTTCTAAAAAACCTATAATTACAGAATCATTGGCTTGTCTGCATGGGATAGCTTAAATCCATTTAGTAAAGTAATCTGTGGCAGTAAGAATCCATCTGTGTTGCCCAGAAGAAGGGGGATGGATTTCTCCAATAAAATCCAGTCCCCATTGTTGAAAGGGTCTCTTTGTGGAAATTGGTTTTATTGGTAAAGGTAACAACTTTCTTTTGCCCTCAAAGATCTGACACTTATGACAAGAAGTTACAAATTTCTTAACATCTGAAAACAAGGTTGGCCAGTAAAAACCAGCCCTTAAGATTTTATCTACAGTTGACTTCCAATAGAGGTGTCCACCACAATCTCTTGCATGAAATTTATTAAGAACCTTGTCAGTTTCATCTTTCAATAAACAATTTAATAGGATTCCATCATGATTCTTCCAAAAAAGAGCACTATCTAAAATACAATATTTTAAAGATGTCATTTTCAAAAATCTTTGTTTCATTCTGGACAACCTTGGAGGAGCTTGCAGGTTTAACAAAACATAAATGATATCAATGTACCAGGGTGAGTCTAAAAAGGCTTGACTGATCTGTGGAGTTGCCATCTCCTGTTCATCATCCAGTTCGTTAATGTCCAGGGCTTGGCAATTAGTTTCAGTCATGAGTTGAGCCGAACCTTGTCCTTTTATGAGTTTTTTTGGTTTAATTTCAATATCATATTCTAATATGGTAGCTATCCACTTACCTCTTTTTCCTTCAATACCATCTTGAGTCAAGATGTCTTTAACGACAGCATTAGGTACATAAGCTATCACATGAGAATACAATATGTAAACTCTGAAATCTTTAATTGCTTTCACAAGTGAAAAATCTTGTTTCTCCATGATATTATATTTCAAAGATGCATCTCTAAGTGATTTACTAAAAAATGCTATTGGTTTTTCACATCACTGATCATATTTTTGTAGTAAAATAGCTGCAACTGTATGTTCAGAAGCAAATGAAAAAATAATGAAATCTCTATCAAATTTTGGACTGGTAAGAACTGGTGTTCTTGTTAAAGCCATTTTGATTTCTTCAAATGATTGCTTGGATTCTACAGTCCAGTCAATGCTTGAATCTTTTCTTAACATGTTAGTAAGCAGTCTAAGTAATTCAGCTAAACTAGAAATGAATCTTCTCAAGAAATTGATTTTTCCTATGAAAGCTTGAAGTTCTTTAATGTTTCTGGGATGAGGTATCTGCAAAATTTCTTGTATTATTTCAGGATCAATTCTAATGCCATATTTAGAAATAATGTGACCTAGGAGCTTTCCTTCTTCCAAACCAAACAATGACTTTTTCAGATTTAAAGAAATACCATACTTTCTGCATTTTATAAACACTTGTCTTAGATGATCTAAATGTTGCTGATCTGTTTTAGAAAAAACAGTTGAATCATATAGATAAATAACTAGAAAATCATGTATTTCTTTGGCAAATGCAATGTCCATTGCTCTTTGAAATGTAGCTCCTGCATTCTTGAGTCCAAATGGCATCTTGACATATTTAAAAGTACCCCATGGTGTTGTAAATGCTGTTTTTTCTTGATCATCAGGATGAACCAGAATCTGGTTATACCCTGAAAATCCATCCAGAAGAGAAATTCTTGAGGATCCCACTACCCTTTGCAAGATTTGGTCCATTTTAGGCAGAGGGTAGTTATCTTTTAAAGAGACTTTGTTCAAATTTCTCAAATCAACACACAGTCTAATCTCTCCAGTCTTTTTCCTTGTTGGTACCAAATTAGAAACCCATTCAGAGAACCTAATAGGAGCTATAATTCCTGCTTCATACATTCTTTTAATTTCTTTCTCAATTGAAGGTAGTAAAATAGGATTGATCCTTTTAAGTTTCTGTTTGAAAGGTTTCTGATCTAGTTTCAAAGGTACTGTGTTGAATTATTGATGTATCATATGATTTAAGATCTTCATAACTCCAGGCAAAAACGTCCTGGAATTCTTTTAAGAGTTCAACATATTTAACCTTTTGATCTTCTGGCAGAGATTTAGATAGTTTAACCATCTTGTGATTTTCTTTAGTTCCCAAATTGACTTCTTCAATATCAGCTTTAACAGGTTCCATTTTGGGTTTTAAGGGAATGTCATTTGAGTCAAAAAGATCTTCCAAAGGAGTTAATCCTTTAGGTAAATGATTGTCTTTCAGATTAATGATTTCAGATTCATCTTCTATGATCTCATCGAATTCCATTTGTTTCAAATCTTGCATATCTTTTTCAGTGAATTTGGTTGGGTGAAGCATGTGAATAGCAGTTTCTTCTGAAATATTCGTTTCTTGTTCATCTATTTGATCAGATTCATTGATTGTTGCGTCTTCATCTATACTACTGTTAGAGAACTCATTTTCTAATGTCAAAAAATTATTGATCTGATTATTATTTACAAATACTTGCCAATTCATGAGATTGTCCGGTATAGCAGGTCTATGTCTAATCTCAGCTGTGAACTGATGATTAGGTCCAAAAGGTAATTTACATGTGCTAGCGAACATTGCAAGACTGTGAGCATGCAAATTTTGTTTCCTAGGAATCTTGGCAAGTTGAGCTTGTAGAAAAGTGTTGAGAATTTCCACAACTGTTTCTCTGTATTGTTTCAATCTGGGATCTTTTGTTGAACATTCACCATTTATCTGTTGGATAATTAACTCAGAGTCTCCTATGATTGATACTCTAATTTCTCCTAACTTTTTGACATGTTTAAGCCCTAGCAAAAGAGCTTCATACTCTGCCATGTTATTAGTGCATCTAAAGTTCAACCTATAAGCATGACCTTCAGCGTGATCATTTTCAACATTATGTATCCAAATTCCAGCTCCTGCTCCTAACTTGTTTACTGAGCCATCAAATTCTAAATGCCACAGAATTTCATGTTCATAATCTTCATCAACTGTTTTAACATGTTTCTTAACAGGAGCTAGTTTTTTAGCTTTTTCTGGTATTTCTTGATTATCTGGTGTTTCTTTGTTTTCAGAAATCTTTTCGATTTGAACAGTAGATTTATTTGCAGTTTCTGTTTCTGGTGCTTCTAATTCAGTAGGAAGGTCCAATTCAACATTATAAAGGATAAAAGAGTCTATATCAGAATGTACTGAATAGACAGGGAAATTTTCAGGCTTCTCATGGCTACTGACTAAATATTTCATCAAGGTATCTCTGTAAAGTCTTTTAGGTTGACCAAATACTGAAATAGTAGCATATGACATATCTAATTGAATAGACCCTCCAAGTTTAGCACCCCAGGATCTGGACAACAACATACCATATTTGGGAGGAATATCGGCCACTACTATATCCATCAGAACATATTTCGCAGGGTATTGCACCAAAGTAACACACAGATCTTTAATCAAACCTAAATATCTTACCTGACTTGAATCAAAAGAAAAAATATCTTTATACGGTCTGGTAATGTCTAGATTTAATCTTTCCATCACAGCTTTTGGCATCAAATTGTGGGACGCTCCAGAATCAAGCATGGCATTATGGAGTATTTTGTCATGAAAATTCAAGCTTACATAAAATGGAGGAGTTCCTCCACTTTCTGGTTTGCCATTTACCTCAGGACCAAAAAGTAGTCTGGGTTGATCATCAAACACATTCACTGAATCATCCATTCCAGAAATATTAATGTTAAGGGATTTGCTGATTTGGTTTCTATACACATCATGTTTAGCTAATTCTGCTAATGGAACAACTATCTTTAGTTTTCCTATTTCAGCTTCTAGATTGAAATATTTTTCTGTTTGAGCTTTAGTGTTTTGAACAGTTGGGTTTTCTCTATTTTTTGGGTCTTCAGTGTTTTTCTCTTTTTCATAGATGAGATTATGAGTTGAAGGTGTTTATGAATTAACTTCTGCTGTTTCTTCTACATTTCCTACAGGAGGAAAAGTATTAGATAGTTGTTTATTATTTGGTTGGTTGTCAGACACATCTTCAATTATTGGATTTGCGGGGTTCGGACTTGTCCTAGACAAAATTTGTACAGGAGGAATGTTTTGTACAGGAGGGATGTTAGTTTTACCTTTGACATTTTGTTTTACAGCTTTCTGTTTGCTATTCTCTGACACATCAATCCGTCTGCTTCTCAAATTGTATTGTTTATGAACTTCATAAATTGCTGTGTCATAGCCTTCTTTAAAATCAAAAGTTTCTCCTGAATGAGTTTGAAATGTTTCAAGAATGTGATTCTCTTGATCATCTTGAGATAGAAAAACTTCTGGTTCATTTTTGCTTTTAGTCATGTTATTTATTTCAACATCCTCGGTAGGTTCTTCAAAAGTTGAACCTTCAACAAAATTTTCTTGGAAAGGTGGCCTGATGTTTTGGTCAGGGACATTTTTCCCAATATTTTGGTTCTGATTTCTTCTAAAGTTTGGGTTTCGCACAACATTTTGATTATCACCAGAAGAATTTCTTTCGATTGTCTCCACTCTGTCTCCCAGTATTTCCATACCTTTGATGATTGCATCCATCTTTCTTTCAAAAGCTAAATGTTCTTCATTCATAGGAATTCTTCTTTCAGCCCTAGCTCTAGCTCGTTTTTCTATGAGGTTTGCTTCCACACTAACCACAATGCTTTGCATCTCTTCTAGGGTTTGGGGGGATCTTTCCCTAAGTGAATATGCTATGTCAGAGTCAAAACCATCAGGTAATTTAACCAATAATGAGTTCGGAGGTGGTCTAAGGTTTTGAGGAACATCATTGTAGGCTTCGTTAAATCTGATGATGTAAGCTTGCATTGTTTCATTAGGTCTTCTTCTCAATTTTTCAAATTCTGATAGGATCTGAAGAGGGTATTTCTTCTTCTCCTATCTATTCAAAAATGCCCTATAATAAGCTGGTAAATCAGCAATACTGTTTGGAGCAAGGGATCTAAACCATGTCCTGACTTCCACAGTAAGACTCTGGACAAAAATTCTCATTCGGACATCATCAGCGTCAATTTCATAAAATTCAAAGTAATGAGTCATCCTTTTGGTGTGTTGTTGAGCAATATAAGTACCTGAACCGTCAAAAGGGGTGATTTTACTCTGATAATCCTGAGGCAAAGCAGCAGGGTTGCCTGGCAACCTTAACGGGGCATATCTAAGGGCCATTGGAAGGTGTAATGGAATAACAGGTGATGATGGTCTGGAAGGAGTGGGTGGAGGGGTAGAAGGAGTGGCTTGGTTTTGAGAAATTTGAGGAAAGATTGCTGAGCTTGAGGAAGCTTCAGTAATTACATAAATGTTTGAACTTTCTTCAAAGGTCTGTTCAGATTGAATGGAGTTTTGTAAATGTCTGTCAAGATGATATGAAACAAATCTCAATTGTAAATCTTCAAGAAAAAGTGGGCCTGGAACGAGCTTAGACAATTCAGATTCAGAAAAATTCACAAACAGAGATGTTTCAAATCTCTCATCAAAAGGGATTTCATCAAAATATATAATCTTCACAGGACAGGATGCAGATTTAGAAAGAGGTCTGGAGCTTCCAGAAATTTCTTGAATTCCTCTTTCAGAGCTTTCTTGACTTCCTTGTCTTCTAAGAATCCTAGGAATCAGATTTGGATTTTCAAATATCGATGGTGGATTAGGGTCAGGATTTGACCTGGTATGACGAATCCTTTCTGAAGCCAGTTTTCCTAGTAATGTTTCTTTTCAATTTTTGTTTTAAATGAAATGAGAGTACAACTTCGACAAATTCTTCAAGAAATTAAAGATTTATAATTAAAATTTTCTCAAAGATTTATTGAACTAGAGAATCTGATTGAATATTTGAAACTAAGGTCCAGTTTATAAGCTAAATCAGAGATAGACTGAAGCAACATTTATTTACTATGCAGTTGCAGAGCAAAAGCATTTCAAAGGCTACCTGGCTGATCTTCAGACTCTGTCTATAGCTTATAAGCAAACAATAGTAATAATAAAGATATTCAGATCCCCAGTATGGTCGCCACTATGTTATCACTCAGGTTTTCCTTGAAGTTGTGGAAAATGAAAGTAAACCCGAGGTAACCACAAACCAACCTTCATATACAGAATCTAGCCAATCTGTATCTAGAGAGGGCTCTCTCTTTAAAATTTAGCTTTGTTCTTAGAAATTTTTAGGCTAGTTATAAGTCCAAGAATTTTGTTTGAATTTGAATGGTGGAATCCACCAACTAAGGGCAAGGTTGAATATTTTTAGGCCATTGGGCTATGGAGTCGAAAGGATGGCTTTACTGGATTAATATTCTACACACAAGATGGCTTTGCAGGGCAAGATAGCCAAACAGAGAACAATTTTAGAAATTAAAGTGAATGGAATGGATTTTGAAGGGATGAATGGCAATCAAGAATCTTTCAACATGTTCAAAAGAAAGAAAGTGGATGATTACAAATAAAGAGCAGTGAAGAATTCTTTACTATAGTAATCAAAATGTTTAAACCAGCGAAGCAAGAGCAATTAAGAATTCGTTGCTTGTAACCAATTTAGAAGAAAACATTTAGAATAATCACAATTGAAATCAGAGTACATTTAAGTAAGTTCTGATTTATTCTTTCATGTTAATTATTCAGAAATGGAACACAGTGATATTATAAACAGATATAAAACTTAAAACATAGGATAGAAAGGACTTATTGAACTGTATTCGGACACATGAATCCTGCAAAAAGTCTTGAGCTTCAAATCATCATCCAGCAAGCCACAAAGAAATTTCTCCAAAGCACTTTTATTCCAAAAGATCAATGTTACAACAAAGTAGTAGAATCCACCCTCAATACTCCATTTAAGGGCTTATTTATACAAAAATGATTAAAAATATCTTACAGCAACCTAGGAAATAATCTAGGGTGACTAATGAATAAGTTACAACATAAAGAGAGACAGATGGTCTTGTAGATAGGATAAGTTCGTTGATGTGTCGTTTCTTCCTTACGTTCCAAATTTTGCATAAGAGTTCTCTTAGTAAAAACTCTTTTTATTTCTAAAATTGTACCTGTTCTGTCCTCAATTCCAAGCTCTGCAAGCTGTTGTCTGGTCTAGGTGTTTAAGAACTGTATGAGTTGATTTTCTTGTTCAGGTCTATCTCTCAATTCTTCTCTTGTTTTGTCAATTTCCTCCAGAGCTATTTTGACCAAGTCATTTTGTTCAAAGATTATTTGAATGAAGGACCAAATATCCTTTATCGACTGAATAATATTATTCCAAAGAATTTCATTGATTTCTCTCAAAGGCTTCTCCAATGAGAGATCATTTTCTAAAGCTTTAACCAATTTTTCTAGCCTTTTGATTTCTCTTGTATGGTCAGCAACAGTCTTTTTTGACATATCATATTTTTGTTCCAAATTTATGAGCTGTAACTTTGTATATTGAAGTTCTATTACTCTAAGTTTTAAAATTTCCATTTGTTTCACTAATTCTTCAGAACTTAAACTAGAAGTATTCACCTGTGATGGGTCTATTTGCTGGTCTGCTGCTATTGTACTTATACCTGTAGTAGCCTCTGTTGTGGATGTCTAAATAGTAGACTACTTTTATTTCAATTCTTGCTCCAGTTCTTTTTCTGTTTCACTTAGTTGCTCATTCATTTTTAGGAGCAACTCCATCATTTCTTCTTCTGAATTTTTCTTCAATACTTCTTCAGTTTGAGGATGCCTTGAAGCTGGTAATTTAAATTGTTTCCTCAATGCAGCAATGTCATCATCCTTCTTTTTAATCGATGCTTCAATGCCTTTTATATATTTTGGATTATGACCCAAACTGGTGATTATTTCCTCCAAAGATTTTATTCTGTTATCCTTTGCTTGAGAAGAAGCTTTCTCAATCTGCAACTGGGTACTTGTATTATTCAAAGAATCTTGCAATCTATGAGCTGCCATTGCTTTGTCAGTAAGGGTAGAATATATCATTTCTCCAGTTTGCTTGTGTAATTCTATCTAGTCCAATGGATGAATATCTTTTGCTAGGACCTCAAAATTGGTCTTGATGTAATCAGCTGCTGTTTGTGGCTTTGGCACTTTAGATTTTAAATGGCTCATTAACATTTTCCCTTGCTGAAGGTCAAAAGCTGACATTAATCTCTCTTGATTTTGTGGAGCCATTTTAAGATACTGATTATACACCTGCATCCTCAATGGATCATTCTTTTCTTTTATACTAATAAATGTCTTTTTTATGTCTCCTGCATCTGTATTTGGCTGTTTGAA
Organism: Pinus albicaulis; assembly: GCA_034641835.2. NCBI lineage: Eukaryota > Viridiplantae > Streptophyta > Pinopsida > Pinales > Pinaceae > Pinus > Pinus albicaulis. The sequence goes on along the minus strand of CM076583.1, from coordinate 941,478,683 downwards.
TGAAGACACTTCAGTGCTTAACTGTATTTGTATTTCCTTTCCTTTATGACCTGTATATGTTTCACTAACTGAACCAGTTAGCTGACTATCCTCCCTTTCTTAATCAAAGATTTCATCAATATATTCTACTTCAGGTAGTGGATTCAGTTTTTTCCTTTTAGCTTGAGGTTGTTCTGAAGATTCCTTAGGAGGAGTAGGATCTTTAACTTGTCTTTTCTTGCCTTTTTCCTCATTAGACGGAGTCTGAAAATTTGAAATTTCAGGCTAATTGTCTTGAATAGGAGAAACCTGTGCTTGATCTTGTACCTTGGAAGTTTGAGGTTTTTCTGTCATGGTGAATGTTTCAATGACTTGTGTTTCTGGTTCTTTCTCTTTACCTTTGGATTAAACTGCAATTGATGGAATGTTTTCCTGTAAATTCTGCTGAATAATACCAACAGAAGAAGTACCAATCTATGGTCTCTGTACCTGTGTAAAAGAATCCAAGTCAAGTATTTTTGCAAGATCTTTCATAACATTATTTATATCAATCTGCTCACTATCCTGCTCTATCAAAGTTCCTTCTACCCACTCATCTGTATTAGCATACTTTTCAATTTCAGGTATTCTTCGATGCATGTAGGGTGCTGATTTATTTTTCATCCTTTTGTCACAAATAAAGTTGAATGGGTCATAGGGTACTCAATGGAAACTTTTCTGCAATCTATAATGTTCCTCTAATATCTTTTGAGCTTCTTCCCCTCTATCCCTATAATTTCAGATAAATGGACCTAGTTGGCTCTTTATCCTGAGGATTCGTAGCCCTAGTTGTATTAGAAGTGAATTATATCTGAATTCATTTATACAAATACTTAAGTGCAAAAGTCTCATTGGAATATGCAGGTAACAGAAAAGGTAATTCACATCACATAAATTCTAATTTCGTTATGATTCTGATAGAAGTACCAGTCACCTATCTTATACTGTTTTGAAAGCTGAAGGATTTTCTTGATTTCATTGCTGAGTCTTGGAGGGGCAACTCCTGTCAACAAGGTAGTTGCAGGATGTATGAAAAAATCAATGAACTCATTATAAGAATAGGGAGAATCTATGGAACAATGAGTAATGGTTGACCAAAAGATAACAGATCTTGGATTCCCTTGGGCATCAAGTTTTCTGATATAGAAAGGGAACGTTTCTGACTGGTAATAGAGCATGAGATGGTAAATGACAGTAGAATACTTGAATACTTTCTCATTCTCTAATCTCATGAATTGATCATGGATTTTTTCTGCAATGAAAGATGCAAAGTCATACTTGGCAGCAGGAGGCTGTCCAGGGGTGAACATAGATAATAACACCAGGGATAAATGGTCAACATACTCACTGGTATTAAAACCCATTATAAAATATATCATACTCAAAATATTTTGACCTTCTTCAGTGAAAAAAACACTAGCATAAGGGGGAGGGCCTGTAGGTTGATGCTTTGGCCACATGAAGGTTTGGCAAATGCAAGTTAACTCCTCTTGGGATAATTTAGTTGGATTCTCCAATAACTCTCCCATGGACAAAGGAGTAAGGGCTTCACCAGGCTAAAAATGTAACATATCATTGATGGACTAAGCAGTAATGGGAAAAAGGATATTCTGGCTTGGGGATAAAACTGCTCTTTGATTTGGATCATAATTATTTATTAATAATGTTAGATATTGGAAAGATATGAGCAGGGGGAAAAGGTGCTAAGAAGACAGACTCATAACTTAATATAGAATTATTATATAATTGTCTCTCAATTAAATTTACAGCAAATTAAAAAGTTTTCTGTAAAATTAAATCCTTTGTTTGAGAAATCTTTGTGCTAATGATAATAATCCAATCTCTATGAGACATTCAATGGAATTTACATTCAGCTAGCCAAAACTTCATTTTTTGGTTCTTATTAAATGAGAAGATTAAGAGTTTTATAGCAAATGAAGCTTCATTGAGTTGGGGCTCTGAGAAATGGTATGATAAGTTCAGAAGTTTAATTCTGATTTTTAAGATTGAGAATAACTTAATCAAATTTAACACTGTTTCAGTGGAAAAACAAGGAAAACTCAGTTTCTTTCAGAGTTTACGGCGAAATGGAGTAAATACCAATTTTTAGAGGAAAAACTGTGATTAACAGGTATCAGCCGGCGGCGGATGGACGTTGGGAAACTGGACTGGAAGTAACTTTCAGCGGAATTCAGTTGAACAATAGTTTGGCATTTGATTTTGAATTTCTTCGCACAGAGGGCACAGTAGCTTTCAACACACAGAATGATGAAAAAATGCGCGAAATTTATTTTATTCGTAAAGTCAAACGGGGAAAATATTTTATTATTTTTATGGGATGACGTCACTGGTGTACGATGGACGTGTCATGAGGAAATGGACGGTAAGCGGTATTTTCTGCACCACCTTTACGGAAAAGCAGTTTCAGGCGGATGGGTAGTGAAGCGATTCAGAGATTGACACGTAGCATACACTATTTGAAAACCACTTTTCATTTCGCGAGTTAATTCTCGGATGGGAGATGGGCAGCGGAATGTTTGCGAACCGTAGATCTCCAGGCGGATGATCCGACGGTCGACATGACGCGAAGTTGGTGGGGGAGTAAATGAGTGGGGGTCCGAAGTAATCCACGTTAATTAATTATTTCGGGTGGGATTTAATTGGAGGAGGGATGTGATTATTAATTAATTCAAGTGACTAATTAATCTCAATGGTTTATGAAGGGTCGGGGTTACAGATGGGTTTCGGGTTTTATTTTTTTCGTTTAAAACATATAAAACGTATGTTTTAAACTCTTTTTCAATATTTTTATTATATGGTAATAAACTGATGTGATTTGTTTACCATAGGGGCGGGGATAATTATATAATGATAATTTTTAACCAAAGGGAGTATATATTGGGTTTTTGGTTTAAACAACTAGGGAATAAATACTTTGGTTAAAAATCATAATAAGTGGGTTTTTTGGATATTATAAAAGGGAGCGTTATATATATATATATATATAGGAGAAGGTATTTTGACTAAGGATTTATTAAAATAAAATCAATTGTTAATATGACAAGGGAATAAGGAAAATTCAAATACTTTACACAACTAAGAAAGTGAAGATTTCTGAAGCAAATTGCATTATATCAACTTCAACACTTAGATTTAGCATAGAAAGTAATTTTGAGGGACTTTATGAAATATGGCATGATTTTCCTAAGTAAAAATGAGATTTTACTTAGGAAATGATTAAGAGTGAATGAGTATAATAATGGATAACTTCAAGTACTTAGGGCTTTTCAATTATTGGGCCGAGGGTCCAGTCCCTCCAAAAGTCAAGGAAATGCCTTGAGCCCCTTTAATCTTCAAATTCCTTAGCACTTAGGGGAAATTAGTAAAAGCTTTAGGGGAAAAGTGAGATGGGAAGTTAATGATTTTGACTTTGCTTTCTGTGACATGCTTCTAGTGTATCATCTTCCTTTGCAATTTGTGATGAAAGTAAAAGATTAACACATCTAAAACCATCATTCATCACATGTAATTCCAGCATACAACATCTTCCTACCCTACCTACTTACCCTACCATTTTCTCTTCTTTATTAGGGTGCACTTAGACTGGCGAACCCTTATCAATCTTCTTTTTTCTTTTACATGGCAAATCTATCTATTTCTACACTTATTACATCCAAGGGCTCATATTAAACTGTTGAGCACTTTTATTAACTCTACCTATCTACTTATCTGCCAAGATTAAACTGTTTGGTCAGATATTTATTCACTATTCTACAACATGAAATCGAAAAATGAATGAGTCAAGTTTATACAGTTTGACTCTTCATAAATTGTGGCAAAGTTTAACAAGCTGCACACAATTACTTATTTACAAAAAATGAAATACTAGTGGCATTTGGATTTGCACACTTTCCTTGGTCTATTTTTGTTTGGGGTTCATTTCTTTTACTTTTTTGACCATTTTGTTTTTCTTACCCTTTGATTTTTCTTTTAGGGTATACCCTCTTTACATTTTTTAATTTTTTTGATTTTTTAGGAATATGGAACACCTTTGCACAAGAAAAAGGTTTGAATATATTGCATAGTTCAATCAAGACAATCATGAAAAATGACACCTATTGGTATAGGAGTCTAATAGGACTGTGATGGGAATATGAAATCATTGACCTCTCCAGATGACACTGATGTGCATGAGGAAGGCCCTTGTGCAGTTGATACCCCTACTTCCGAATCTTTTCTTTCATTATTCCATGATTTATTTCATAATTCCACCACACCAGTAATTTCTTCAAGTCATTCAAAATTTTCTTATACTGCTATTGGCGACAATCATAAGCACGTGGGTGGTGTTTCACAATCACATTACGAATTGATGAATCCCTTATGTCTGATCTTTTTCATCCAAAATATTGAAACAACCAAAGGAGTGTCTTCCTGCTTGGGAAACTTCAAGACGTTTCTTTTATCGATTCATCCCAATTGTTAACTCCTGTGAAGCCTAATGTGCCAAGTACCCAACCTGATTAAACTAATGGCTCTAGTGATCACTTCTTATCTAAAAACATATTCACTCATAACGTTGAGGACTATCACTCGTATCTTTTTGTCGACCATATGAAGCCTCCGAAATTTGATGATCTGCTTTGCGAAGATTAAAGGACCCATCAAGAAATCGAAGCAATTCAACTTCTGCTGGTTATTACCTCAAATTCTTACGATCTTGATGAGACCCCTCAAACAAGTCCAACTAGGGTTCCTCGAATTAGGATTTCTGAAATGACGGTTCCCATGTATCACACTCCTCTCAGCATAACCATGTCAGATGTCAGCTCATCTGAGCAGGTCTTCCATTCGAGTGATCTTTCCCTGTTTACATATCTCTATTACCTAACGGTTGGTATGCAACAACTGATGTACCCTAATTTATT